>CM055742.1:19203127-19307921 GCA_029465975.1 Dallia pectoralis | reverse complement strand
GTGGTATTATTCATTATTGATAGTCAGCAATACTGATGAATGAACTCATTTACTTGTTGTACAAACCACACAGCAATAAAGCTGTAAGCATTCATAACTGTGAAATGTTGCCAGGAAGTGCTGTTGTGCGGTAGTTAAAGCACATCAAGTGCTATTCAGTCCATCTGGTAGAAGACAATGGCCGCAAATAACAATCAATCACAGGAGTCGTTAACAAGGTATTCACATTCGGTATGATCACCAAAACTGACTCTAATTGCTGTAGGCGGTGCCTGGCTGTGAACAACACAGCTCTTAGTTTGCTGGAGCAGCCCATTTAAACCAAGCTCACCAGAGAAATTCACTTCAGTCTGACTTTTTCATCTAGAGCAGGGCAATGAAAGGACATCCAGCGAACAGAATTCATGCCAATATCCGTAGTTGGTTTTATTAAGTAATCTTTACAACAGTTCCAAACAGTCTTTCTCTACAAAACATGTTACAATTGGTACCCTAACACTGGTACTGACTGTCTATGAACTAGAGTAAGTGCTACTTGTTGGGGTAGTTTGAAGTGACAATATTAGCCCTTAAGACAATATGGTGTGCTTTAAGTGTTACTGCACCAAATCAGAGCTCTACAAGTTTAGCCTCTACTAAACATGTCACAATTGGTACCCTAACACTGGTACTGACTTGTCTATAAAATGCAGTAAGTGCTACTTGTTGGGGTAGTTTGACTTGACTTATACAACGTTGAATCTTCAGACAATACTGTGTGCTTTAGTTTGTAACATACTCTGATTATTTCAAACATAAGCACATTTTGAATCCAGTGCTCATAAGTGCTTTTCTTTGGGGTAGTCCAAACTGTGTACTTTTGTACAAACCAGCACACCTACCCGCTTTATAATGTGAATGTGCTACCTGGTTGGCCCAGCAAACACAGCAAAACCATACATTTTCAGATGCTTATTTATATTTTTCAACTTGAGCAACTCTTTGCAGAGCCACAGAAAGTGCTATTAAGTTGGGGTATGATTTTGCATTGAACAACATCAAATGTATACAGTATTTATAAATGAAGTAAAAATGGAAGTATTATTTTCTTCAGATGGAAAAGCAAAGGTTTTTGGGGGTTGTCTAAACCGTGTTCTGCCACTAGATGTGCTGTTGATCACCTAAAGATAAACACTTCACTTGCTGTCCCTTGCTGATGTTCTCATAACAAAACAGTCCAGATATGTTTTCTCCTTTTAAACCAAACCAGAGCCTGACAAGATTCAACTGAACATGTCACAATTGGTACCCTAACACTGGTACTGACTTGTCTATATAATTCAGTAAGTGCTACTTGTTGGGGCAGTTTGATGACTTATACAACACAACATGAATTTTGCAAAGAGCGCCACCAAAACAAGCTATTGGGACAAGCTCAAACATGCTGAACAATACTTCGACTTGAGCACTATTCTTAGTTATTTCAACAGAAAGTGCTTATCAGTTGTGGTATTATTCATTATTGATAGTCAGCAATACTGATGAATGAACTCATTTACTTGTTGTACAAAAACCACACAGCAATAAAGCTGTAAGCATTCATAACTGTGAAATGTTGCCAGGAAGTGCTGTTGTGTGTAGTTAAAGCACATCAAGTGCTATTCAGTCCATCTGGTAGAAGACAATGGCCGAATAATAATCAATCACAGGAGTCGTTAACAAGGTATTCACATCGGTATGATCACCAAAACTGACTCTAATTGCTGTAGGCGGTGCCTGGCTGTGAACAACACAGCTCTTAGTTTGCTGGAGCAGCCCATTCAAACCAAGTCACCAGAGAAATTCACTTCAGTCTGACTTTTTCATCTAGAGCAGGCAATGAAAGGACATCCAGCGAACAGAATTCATGCCATTATCCGTAAGTTGGTTTTATTAAGTAATCTTTACAACAGTTCCAACAGTCTTTTCTCTACAAAACATGTTACAATTGGTACCCTAACACTGGTACTGACTTGTCTATGAACTAGAGTAAGTGCTACTTGTTGGGGTAGTTTGAAGTGACAACATTAGCCCTTAAGACAATATGGTTGCTTTAAGTGTTACTGCACCAAATCAAAAAGCTCTACAAGTTTACCTCTACTAAACATGTCACAATTGTTACCCTAACACTGGTATGACTTGTCTATAAAATGCAGTAAGTGCTACTTGTTGGGGTAGTTGACTTATCGCTGAATCTTCAGACAATACTGTGTGCTTTAGTTTGTAACACACTCTGATTACTTCAAACATAAGCACATTTTGAATCCAGTGCTCATAAGTGCTTTTCTTGGGGTAGTCCAAACTGTGTACTTTGTGCAAACTAGCACACCTACCAGCTTTATAATGTGAATGTGCTACCTGGTTGGCCCAGCAAACACAGCAAAACCATACATTTTCAGATGCTTATTTATATCAACTTGAGCAACTTTCTTTGCAGAGCCACAGAAAGTGCTATTAAGTTGGGGTATGATTTTGCATTGAACAACATCAAATGTATACAGTATTTATAAAATGAAGTAAAATGGAAGTATTATTTTCTTCAGATGGAAAAGCAAATGTTTTGGGGTTGTCTAAACCGTGTTCTGCCACTAGGATGTGCTGTTGATCACCTAAAGATAAACACTTCACATGCCGTCCCTTGCTGATGTTCTCATAACAAAACAGTCCAGATATGTTTTCTCTTTTAAACCAAACCAGAGCCTGACAAGATTCAACTGAACATGTCACAATTGGTACCCTAACACTGGTACTGACTTGTCTATATAATTCAGTAAGTGCTACTTGTTGGGGCAGTTTGACGGACTTATACAACACAACATAAATTTTGCAAAGAGCGCCACCAAAACAAGCTATTGGGACAAGCCTCAAACATGCTGAACAATACTTCGACTTGAGCACTATTCTTAGTTATTTCAACAGAAAGTGCTTATCAGTTGTGGTATTATTCATTATTGATAGTCAGCAATACTGATGAATGAACCATTTACTTGTTTACAAACCACACAGCAATAAAGCTGTAAGCATTCATAACTGTGAAATGTTGCCAGGAAGTGCTGTTGTGTGTGTAGTTAAAGCACATCAAGTGCTATTCAGTCCATCTGGTAGAAGACAATGGCCGCAAATAACAATCAATCACAGGAGTCGTTAACAAGGTATTCACATTCGGTATGATCACCAAAACTGACTCTAATTGCTGTAGGCGGTGCCTGGCTGTGAACAACACAGCTCTTAGTTTGCTGAGCAGCCCATTTAAACCAAGCTCACCAGAGAAATTCATCAGTCTGACTTTTTCATCTAGAGCAGGGCAATGAAAGGACATCCAGCGAACAGAATTCATGCCATTATCCGTAAGTTGGTTTTATTAAGTAATCTTTACAACAGTTCCAACAGTCTTTCTCTACAAAAACATGTTACAATTGGTACCCTAACACTGGTACTGACTTGTCTATGAACTAGAGTAAGTGCTACTTGTTGGGGTAGTTTGAAGTGACAACATTAGCCCTTAAGACAATATGGTGTGCTTTAAGTGTTACTGCACCAAATCAGAGCTCTACAAGTTTAGCCTCTACTAAACATGTCACAATTGGTACCCTAACACTGGTACTGACTTGTCTATATAATTCAGTAAGTGCTACTTGTTGGGGTAGTTTGACGTGACTTATACAACGTTGAATCTTCAGACAATACTGTGTGCTTTAGTTTGTAACATACTCTGATTACTTCAAACATGAGCACATTTTGAATCCAGTGCTCATAAGTGCTTTTCATTGGGGTAGTCCACGCTGTGTACTTTTGTGCAAACTAGCACACCTACCAGCTTTATAATGTGAAAGTGCTACCTGGGTGGCCCAGCAAACACAGCAAAACCATACATTTTCAGGATGCTTATTTATACTTCAACTTGAGCAACTTTCTTTGCAGAGCCACAGAAAGTGCTATTAAGTTGGGGTATGATTTTGCATTGAACATCATCAAATGTATACAGTATTTATAAATGAAGTAAAATGGAAGTATTATTTCCTTCAGCTGGAAAAAGCAAATGTTTTTTGGGGGTTGTCTAAAACCGTGTTCTGCCACTAGGATGTGCTGTTGATCACCTAAAGATAAACACTTCACTTGCTGTCCCTTGCTGATGTTCTCATAACAAAACAGTCCAGATATGTTTTCTCCTTTAAACCAAACCAGAGCCTGACAAGATTCAACTGAACATGTCACAATTGTACCCTAACACTGGTACTGACTTGTCTATATAATTCAGTAAGTGCTACTTGTTGGGGCAGTTTGACGTGACTTATACAACACAACATGAATTTTGGTAAAGAGCGCCACCAAAACAAGCTATTGGGACAAGCCTCAAACATGCTGAACAATACTCGACTTGAGCACTATTCTTAGTTATTTCAACAGAAAGTGCTTATCAGTTGTGGTATTATTCATTATTGATAGTCAGCAATACTGATGAATGAACTCATTTGTTGTACAAACCACACAGCAATAAAGCTGTAAGCATTCATAACTGTGAAATGTTGCCAGGAAGTGCTGTTGGGTGTAGTTAAAGCACATCAATATTCAGTCCATCTGGTAGAAGACAATGGTCCGCAAATAACAATCAATCACAGGAGTCGTTAACAAGGTATTCACATTCAGTATGATCACCAAAACTGACTCTAATTGCTGTAGGCGGTGCCTGGCTGTGAACAACACAGCTCTTTAGTTTGCTGGAGCAGCCCATTCAAAACCAAGCTCACCAGAGAAATTCACTTCAGTCTGACTTTTCATCTAGAGCAGGCAATGAAAGGACATCCAGCGAACAGAATTCATGCCATTATCCGTAAGTTGGTTTTATTAAGTAATCTTTACAACAGTTCCAACAGTCTTTTTCTCTACAAAACATGTTACAATTGGTACCCTAACACTGGTACTGACTTGTCTATGAACTAGAGTAAGTGCTACTTGTTGGGGTAGTTTGAAGTGACAACATTAGCCCTTAAGACAATATGGTGTGCTTTATGTTACTGCACTAAATCAGAGCTCTACAAGTTTAGCCTCTACTAAACATGTCACAATTGTACCCTAACACAGGTACTGACTTGTCTATAAACATAAGTGCTACTTGTTGGGGTAGTTTGACCTGGACTTCCAAGAATCTTCAGACAATACTCTGTGCTTTGGTTTGTAACACACTCTGATTACTTCAAACATAAGCACATTTTGAATCGAGTGCTCATAAGTGCTTTTCTTTGGGGTAGTCTAAACTGTGTACTTTCCTGCAAACTAGCACACCTACCAGCTTTATAATGTGAATGTGCTACCTGGGTGGCCCAGCAAACACAGCAAAACCATACAATTTCAGGTGCTTAATTATACTTCAACTTGAGCAACTTTCTTTTGCAGAGCCACAGAAAGTGCTATTAAGTTGGGGTATGATTTTGCATTGAACAACATCAAATAAATACAGTATTTTTGAATGAAGTGAAATGGAAGTATTACTTTCTTCAGCTGGAAAAGCAAATGTTTTTGAGGGGTTGTCTAAACCGTGTTCTGCCACTAGGATCTGCTGTTGATCACCTAAAGATAAACACTTCACATGCCGTCCCTTGCTGATGTTCTCATAACAAAACAGTCCATATATGTTTTCTCTTTTTAAACCAAACCAGAGCCTGACAAGATTCAACTGAACATGTCACAATTGGTACCCTAACACTGGTACTGACTTGTCATATAATTCAGTAAGTGCTACTTGTTAACGCAGTTTGACGTGACTTATACAACACAACATAAATTTTGGTAAAGAGCGCCACCAAAACAAGCTATTGGGACAAGCCTCAAACATGCTGAACAATATGACTGAGCACTATTCTTAGTTATTTCAACAGAAAGTGCTTTTCAGTTGTGGTATTATTCATTATTGATAGTCAGCAATACTGATGAACTCATTTACTTGTGTTACAAAACCACACAGCAATAAAGCTGTAAGCATTCATAACTGTGAAATGTTGCCAGAAGTGCTGCTGTGTGTGTGAAGAAAGGACATCAACATCAGTCCATCTGGTAGAAGACAATGGCCGCAAATGGCAATCAATCACAGGAGTCGTTAACAAGGCATTCATGTCAGTATGATCACCAAAACTGACTCTAATTGCTGTAGGCGGTGCCTGGCTGTGAACAACACAGCTCTAGTTTGCTGGAGTGAGCCCATTCAAACCAAGCTCACCAGAAATTCACTTCAGTCTGACTTTTTCATCTAGAGCAGGCCAATGAAAGGACATCCAGCGAACAGAATTCATGCCATCCGTAAGTTGGAGCAGCAATCTTTACAACAGTTCCACCAGACAAACATGTTACAATCACCCTAACACCGGGTACTGACTTGTCATGAACTAGAGCAAGTACTTGTTGGGGTAGTTTGAAGTGACTTACACAACATTACCCCAAAGAAAAGCACTTATGAGCACTGGATTCATAATGTGCGTCAAACTACCCCAACAAGTAGCACTTACTGCATTATATAGACAAGTCAGTACCAGTGTTAGGGTACCAATTGTGACATGTTCAGTTGAATCTTGTCAGGCTCTGGTTTGGTTTAAAAAGAGAAAACATATCTGGACTGTTTTGTTATGAGAACATCAGCAAGGGACAGCAAGTGAAGTGTTTATCTTTAGGTGATCAACAGCACATCCTAGTGGCAGAACACGGTTTAGACAACCCCCCAAAAACCTTTGCTTTTCCATCTGAAGAAAATAATACTTCCATTTTACTTCATTTATAAATACTGTATACATTTGATGTTGTTCAATGCAAAATCATACCCCAACTTAATAGCACTTTCTGTGGCTCTGCAAAAGAAAGTTGCTCAAGTTGAAGTATAAATAAGCATCTGAAAATGTATGGTTTTGCTGTGTTTGCTGGGCCAACCAGGTAGCACATTCACATTATAAAGCGGGTAGGTGTGCTAGTTTGTACAAAAGTACACAGTTTGGACTACCCCAAAGAAAAGCACTTATGAGCACTGGATTCAAAATGTGCTTATGTTTGAAGTAATCAGAGTGTGTTACAAACTAAAGCACACAGTATTGTCTGAAGATTCAACGTTGTATAAGTCAAGTCAAACTACCCCAACAAGTAGCACTTACTGCATTTTATAGACAAGTCAGTACCAGTGTTAGGGTACCAATTGTGACATGTTTAGTAGAGGCTAAACTTGTAGAGCTCTGATTTGGTGCAGTAACACTTAAAGCACACCATATTGTCTTAAGGGCTAATGTTGTCACTTCAAACTACCCCAACAAGTAGCACTTACTCTAGTTCATAGACAAGTCAGTACCAGTGTTAGGGTACCAATTGTAACATGTTTTGTAGAGAAAAGACTGTTGGAACTGTTGTAAAGATTACTTAATAAAACCAACTTACGGATAATGGCATGAATTCTGTTCGCTGGATGTCCTTTCATTGCCCTGCTCTAGATGAAAAAGTCAGACTGAAGTGAATTTCTCTGGTGAGCTTGGTTTAAATGGGCTGCTCCAGCAAACTAAGAGCTGTGTTGTTCACAGCCAGGCACCGCCTACAGCAATTAGAGTCAGTTTTGGTGATCATACCGAATGTGAATACCTTGTTAACGACTCCTGTGATTGATTGTTATTTGCGGCCATTGTCTTCTACCAGATGGACTGAATAGCACTTGATGTGCTTTAACTACACACACAACAGCACTTCCTGGCAACATTTCACAGTTATGAATGCTTACAGCTTTATTGCTGTGTGGTTTGTACAACAAGTAAATGAGTTCATTCATCAGTATTGCTGACTATCAATAATGAATAATACCACAACTGATAAGCACTTTCTGTTGAAATAACTAAGAATAGTGCTCAAGTCGAAGTATTGTTCAGCATGTTTGAGGCTTGTCCAAATAGCTTGTTTTGGTGGCGCTCTTTACCAAAATTCATGTTGTGTTGTATAAGTCACGTCAAACTGCCCCAACAAGTAGCACTTACTGAATTATATAGACAAGTCAGTACCAGTGTTAGGGTACCAATTGTGACATGTTCAGTTGAATCTTGTCAGGCTCTGGTTTGGTTTAAAAAGAGAAAACATATCTGGACTGTTTTGTTATGAGAACATCAGCAAGGGACGGCATGTGAAGTGTTTATCTTTAGGTGATCAACAGCACATCCTAGTGGCAGAACACGGTTTAGACAACCCCCCAAAAACCTTTGCTTTTCCATCTGAAGAAAATAATACTTCCATTTTACTTCATTTATAAATACTGTATACATTTGATGTTGTTCAATGCAAAATCATACCCCAACTTAATAGCACTTTCTGTGGCTCTGCAAAAGAAAGTTGCTCAAGTTGAAGTATAAATAAGCATCTGAAAATGTATGGTTTTGCTGTGTTTGCTGGGCCAACCAGGTAGCACATTCACATTATAAAGCGGGTAGGTGTGCTAGTTTGTACAAAAGTACACAGTTTGGACTACCCCAAAGAAAAGCACTTATGAGCACTGGATTCAAAATGTGCTTATGTTTGAAGTAATCAGAGTGTGTTACAAACTAAAGCACACAGTATTGTCTGAAGATTCAACGTTGTATAAGTCAAGTCAAACTACCCCAACAAGTAGCACTTACTGCATTTTATAGACAAGTCAGTACCAGTGTTAGGGTAACAATTGTGACATGTTTAGTAGAGGCTAAACTTGTAGAGCTCTGATTTGGTGCAGTAACACTTAAAGCACACCATATTGTCTTAAGGGCTAATGTTGTCACTTCAAACTACCCCAACAAGTAGCACTTACTCTAGTTCATAGACAAGTCAGTACCAGTGTTAGGGTACCAATTGTAACATGTTTTGTAGAGAAAAGACTGTTGGAACTGTTGTAAAGATTACTTAATAAAACCAACTTACGGATATTGGCATGAATTCTGTTCGCTGGATGTCCTTTCATTGCCCTGCTCTAGATGAAAAAGTCAGACTGAAGTGAATTTCTCTGGTGAGCTTGGTTTAAATGGGCTGCTCCAGCAAACTAAGAGCTGTGTTGTTCACAGCCAGGCACCGCCTACAGCAATTAGAGTCAGTTTTGGTGATCATACCGAATGTGAATACCTTGTTAACGACTCCTGTGATTGATTGTTATTTGCGGCCATTGTCTTCTACCAGATGGACTGAATAGCACTTGATGTGCTTTAACTACACACACAACAGCACTTCCTGGCAACATTTCACAGTTATGAATGCTTACAGCTTTATTGCTGTGTGGTTTGTACCACAAGTAAATGAGTTCATTCATCAGTATTGCTGACTATCAATAATGAATAATACCACAACTGAAAAGCACTTTCTGTTGAAATAACTAAGAATAGTGCTCAAGTCGAAGTATTGTTCAGCATGTTTGAGGCTTGTCCCAATAGCTTGTTTTGGTGGCGCTCTTTACCAAACCATATGTTGTGTTGTATAAGTCACGTCAAACTGCCCCAACAAGTAGCACTTACTGAATAATATAGACAAGTCAGTACCAGTGTTAGGGTACCAATTGTAACATAATCCGTTGAATCTTGTCATGCTCTGGTTTTGTTTAAAAAGAGAAAGCATATCTGGACTGTTTTGTTATGAGAACATCAGCAAGGGACAGCAAGTGAAGTGTTTATCTTTAGGTGATCAACAGCACATCCTAGTGGCAGAACACGGTTTAGACAACCCCTCAAAAACATTTGCTTTTCCAGCTGAAGAAAATAATACTTCCATTTCACTTTATTCAAAAATACTGTATTTATTTGATGTTGTTCAATGCAAAATCATACCCCAACTTAATAGCACTTTCTGTGGCTCTGCAAAAGAAAGTTGCTCAAGTTGAAGTATAATTAAGCACCTGAAAATGTATGGTTTTGCTGTGTTTGCTGGGCCAACCAGATAGCACATTCACATTATATAGCGGGTAGGTGTGCTAGTTTGTAGGAAAGTACACAGTTTGGACTACCCCAAAGAAAAGCACTTATGAGCACTGGATTCAAAATGTGCTTATGTTTGAAGTAATCAGAGTGTGTTACAAACTAAAGCACAGAGTATTGTCTGAAGATTCAACG
Organism: Dallia pectoralis; assembly: GCA_029465975.1. NCBI lineage: Eukaryota > Metazoa > Chordata > Actinopteri > Esociformes > Umbridae > Dallia > Dallia pectoralis. Next base: position 19,297,824 of record CM055742.1, on the reverse strand, counting down.
TTGTATGAGTCACTTCAAACTACCCCAACAAGTAGCACTTACTCTAGTTCATAGACAAGTCAGTACCACTGTTAGGGTACCAATTGTAACATGTTTTTTAGAGAAAAGACTGTTGGAACTGTTGTAAAGATTACTTAATAAAACCAACTTACGGATAATGGCATGAATTCGGTTTGCTGGATGTCCTTTCATTGGCCTGCTCTAGATGAAAAAGTCAGACTGAAGTGAATTGCTCTGGTGAGCTTGGTTTAAATGGGCTGCTCCAGCAAACTAAGAGCTGTGTTGTTTACAGCCAAATGAGTTCATTCATCAGTATTGCTGACTATCAATAATGAATAATACCACAACTGAAAAGCACTTTCTGTTGAAATAACTAAGAATAGTGCTCAAGTCGAAGTATTGTTCAGCATGTTTGAGGCTTGTCCCAATAGCTTGTTTTGGTGGCGCTCTTTACCAAAATTCATGTTGTGTTGTATAAGTCACGTCAAACTGCCCCAACAAGTAGCACTTACTGAATTATATAGACAAGTCAGTACCAGTGTTAGGGTACCAATTGTGACATGTTCAGTTGAATCTTGTCAGGCTCTGGTTTGGTTTAAAAAGAGAAAACATATCTGGACTGTTTTGTTATGAGAACATCAGCAAGGGACGGCATGTGAAGTGTTTATCTTTAGGTGATCAACAGCACATCCTAGTGGCAGAACACGGTTTAGACAACCCCTCAAAAACCTTTGCTTTTCCATCTGAAGAAAATACTTCCATTTCACTTCATTCAAAAATACTGTATTTATTTGATGTTGTTCAATGCAAAATCATACCCCAACTTAATAGCACTTTCAGTGGCTCTGCAAAAGAAAGTTGCTCAAGTTGAAGTATAATTAAGCACCTGAAATTGTATGGTTTTGCTGTGTTTGCTGGGCCAACCAGGTAGCACATTCACATTATAAAGCTGGTAGGTGTGCTAGTTTGTACAAAAGTACACAGCGTGGACTACCCCAAAGAAAAGCACTTATGAGCACTGGATTCAAAATGTGCTTATGTTTGAAGTAATCAGAGTGTGTTACAAACCAAAGCACACAGTATTGTCTGAAGATTCAACGTTGTATAAGTCAGGTCAAACTACCCCAACAAGTAGCACTTACTGCATTTTATAGACAAGTCAGTACCTGTGTTAGGGTACCAATTGTGACATGTTTAGTAGAGGCTAAACTTGTAGAGCTCTGATTTGGTGCAGTAACACTTAAAGCACACCTTATTGTCTTAAGGGCTAATGTTGTGTAAGTCACTTCAAACTACCCCAACAAGTAGCACTTACTCTAGTTCATAGACAAGTCAGTACCAGTGTTAGGGTACCAATTGTAACATGTTTTGTAGAGAAAAGACTGTTGGAACTGTTGTAAAGATTACTTAATAAAACCAACTTACGGATAATGGCATGAATTCTGTTCGCTGGATGTCCTTTCATTGGCCTGCTCTAGATGAAAAAGTCAGACTGAAGTGAATTTCTCTGGTGAGCTTGGTTTGAATGGGCTGCTCCAGCAAGCTAAGAGCTGTGTTGTTCACAGCCAGGCACCGCCTACAGCAATTAGAGTCAGTTTTGGTGATCATACCGAATGTGAATACCTTGTTAACGACTCCTGTGATTGATTGTTATTTGCGGCCATTGTCTTCTACCAGATGGACTGAATAGCACTTGATGTGCTTTAACTACACACACAACGGCACTTCCTGGCAACATTTCACAGTTATGAATGCTTACAGCTTTATTGCTGTGTGGTTTGTAACACAAGTAAATGAGTTCATTCATCAGTATTGCTGACTATCAATAATGAATAATACCACAACTGAAAAGCACTTTCTGTTGAAATAACTAAGAATAGTGCTCAAGTCGAAGTATTGTTCAGCATGTTTGAGGCTTGTCCCAATAGCTTGTTTTGGTGGCGCTCTTTACCAAACCATATGTTGTGTTGTATAAGTCACGTCAAACTGCCCCAACAAGTAGCACTTACTGAATAATATAGACAAGTCAGTACCAGTGTTAGGGTACCAATTGTAACATAATCCGTTGAATCTTGTCATGCTCTGGTTTGGTTTAAAAAGAGAAAGCATATCTGGACTGTTTTGTTATGAGAACATCAGCAAGGGACAGCAAGTGAAGTGTTTATCTTTAGGTGATCAACAGCACATCCTAGTGGCAGAACACGGTTTAGACAACCCCTCAAAAACATTTGCTTTTCCAGCTGAAGAAAATAATACTTCCATTTCACTTTATTCAAAAATACTGTATTTATTTGATGTTGTTCAATGCAAAATCATACCCCAACTTAATAGCACTTTCTGTGGCTCTGCAAAAGAAAGTTGCTCAAGTTGAAGTATAATTAAGCACCTGAAAATGTATGGTTTTGCTGTGTTTGCTGGGCCAACCAGATAGCACATTCACATTATATAGCGGGTAGGTGTGCTAGTTTGTAGGAAAGTACACAGTTTGGACTACCCCAAAGAAAAGCACTTATGAGCACTGGATTCAAAATGTGCTTATGTTTGAAGTAATCAGAGTGTGTTACAAACTAAAGCACAGAGTATTGTCTGAAGATTCAACGTTGTATGAGTCACTTCAAACTACCCCAACAAGTAGCACTTACTCTAGTTCATAGACAAGTCAGTACCACTGTTAGGGTACCAATTGTAACATGTTTTTAGAGAAAAGACTGTTGGAACTGTTGTAAAGATTACTTAATAAAACCAACTTACGGATAATGGCATGAATTCGGTTTGCTGGATGTCCTTTCATTGGCCTGCTCTAGATGAAAAAGTCAGACTGAAGTGAATTTCTCTGGTGAGCTTGGTTTAAATGGGCTGCTCCAGCAAACTAAGAGCTGTGTTGTTCACAGCCAGGCACCGCCTACAGCAATTAGAGTCAGTTTTGGTGATCATACTGACATGAATACCTTGTTAACGACTCCTGTGGTTGATTGTTATTTGCGGCCATTGTCTTCTACCAGATGGACTGAATAGCACTTGATGTGCTTTAACTTCACACACAACAGCACTTCCTGCCAACATTTCACAGTTATGAACGCTTACAGCTTTATTGCTGTGTGGTTTGTACCACAAGTAAATGAGTTCATTCATCAGTATTGCTGACTATCAATAATGAATAATACCACAACTGAAAAGCACTTTCTGTTGAAATAACTAAGAATAGTGCTCAAGTCGAAGTATTGTTCAGCATGTTTGAGGCTTGTCCCAATAGCTTGTTTTGGTGGCGCTCTTTACCAAACCATATGTTGTGTTGTATAAGTCACGTCAAACTGCCCCAACAAGTAGCACTTACTGAATTATATAGACAAGTCAGTACCAGTGTTAGGGTACCAATTGTGACATGTTCAGTTGAATCTTGTCAGGCTCTGGTTTTGTTTATATAGAGAAAACATGTCTGGACTGTTTAGTTATGAGAACATCTGCAAGGGACAGCAAGTGAAGTGTTTATCTCTAGGTGATCAACAGCACATCCTAGTGGCAGAACATGGTTTAGACAACCTCCCAAAAACATTTACTTCTCCATCTGAAGAAAATAATACTTCCATTTTACTTCATTTATAAATACTGTATACATTTGATGTTGTTCAATGCAAAATCATACCCTAACTTAATAGCACTTTATGTGGCTCTGCAAAAGAAAGTTGCTCAAGTTGAAGTATAATTAAGCATCTGAAAATGTATGGTTTTGCTGTGTTTGCTGGGCCAACCGGGTAGCACATTCACATTATAAAGCTGGTAGGTGTGCTAGTTTGCAGAAAAGTACACAGTTTGGACTACCCCAAAGAAAAGCACTTATGAACACTGGATTCAAAATTTGCTTATGTTTGAAGTAATCAGAGTGTGTTACAAACTAAAGCACACAGTATTGTCTGAAGATTCAACGTTGTATGAGTCACTTCAAACTACCCCAACAAGTAGCACTTACTCTAGTTCATAGACAAGTCAGTACCACTGTTAGGGTACCAATTGTAACATGTTTTGTAGAGAAAAGACTGTTGGAACTGTTGTAAAGATTACTTAATAAAACCAACTTACGGATAATGGCATGAATACTGTTCGCTGGATGTCCTTTCATTGGCCTGATCTAGATGAAAAAGTCAGACTGAAGTGAATTTCTCTGGTGAGCTTGGTTTGAATGGGCTGCTCCAGCAAACTAAGAGCTGTGTTGTTTACAGCCAAATGAGTTCATTCATCAGTATTGCTGACTATCAATAATGAATAATACCACAACTGAAAAGCACTTTCTGTTGAAATAACTAAGAATAGTGCTCAAGTCGAAGTATTGTTCAGCATGTTTGAGGCTTGTCCCAATAGCTTGTTTTGGTGGCGCTCTTTACCAAAATTCATGTTGTGTTGTATAAGTCACGTCAAACTGCCCCAACAAGTAGCACTTACTGAATTATATAGACAAGTCAGTACCAGTGTTAGGGTACCAATTGTGACATGTTCAGTTGAATCTTGTCAGGCTCTGGTTTGGTTTAAAAAAAGAAAACATATCTGGACTGTTTTGTTATGAGAACATCAGCAAGGGACGGCATGTGAAGTGTTTATCTTTAGGTGATCAACAGCACATCCTAGTGGCAGAACACGGTTTAGACAACCCCTCAAAAACATTTGCTTTTCCATCTGAAGAAAATAATACTTCCATTTTACTTCATTTATAAATACTGTATACATTTGATGTTGTTCATTATATATATAAATATAACCCTCCCCCCATATATAAAACCTGCCATTATTATATCCACTGTATATATATAAATATAACCCCCCATATATAAAACCTGCCATTATTATATCCACTGTATATATATAAATATAACCCCCATATATAAAACCTACCATTATTATATCCACTGTATATATATAAATATAACCCCCCATATATAAAACCTGCCATTATTATATCCACTGTATATATATAAATATAACCCCCATATATAAAACCTGCCATTATTATATCCACTGTATATATATAAATATAACCCCCCATATATAAAACCTGTCATTATTATATCCACTGTATATATATAAATATAACCCCCCATATATAAAACCTACCATTATTATATCTACTGTATATATATAAATATAACCCCCCCATATATAAAACCTACCATTATTATATCCACTATATATATATAAATATAACCCCCCCATATATAAAACCTGCCATTATTATATCTACTGTATATATATATATATAAATATAACCCCCCCATATATAAAACCTGCCATTATTATATCCACTATATATTTAAATATAACCCCCCCATATATAAAACCTGCCATTATTATATCCACTATATATATAAATATAACCCCCCATATATAAAACCTACCATTATTATATCCACTATATATATATATAAATATAACCCCCCATATATAAAACCTGCCATTATTATATCCACTATATATATATAAATATAACCCCCCATATATAAAACCTGCCATTATTATATCCACTATATATATATAAATATAACCCCCCATATATAAAACCTGCCATTATTATATCCACTATATATATATAAATATAACCCCCCATATATAAAACCTGCCATTATTATATCCACTATATATATAAATATAACCCCCCCATCTATAAAACCTGCCATTATTATATCCACTGTATATATATATAAATATAACCCCCCCATATATAAAACCTGCCATTATTATATCCACTGTATATATATAAATATAACCCCCCATATATAAAACCTGCCATTATTATATCCACTGTATATATATAAATATAACCCCCCCATATATAAAACCTACCATTATTATATCTACTGTATATATATAAATATAACCCCCCCATATATAAAACCTACCATTATTATATCCACTGTATATTTATAAATATAACCCCCCCATATATAAAACCTGCCATTATTATATCCACTATATATATAAATATAACCCCCTCATATATAAAACCTGCCATTATTATATCCACTGTATATATATAAATATAACCCCCATATATAAAACCTGCCATTATTATATCCACTGTATATATATAAATATAACCCCCTCATATATAAAACCTGCCATTATTATGTCCACTATATATATAAATATAACCCCCCCATATATAAAACCTGCCATTATTATATCCACTGTATATATAAATATAACCCCCCATATATAAAACCTACCATTATTATATCCACTATATTTATATAAATATAACCCCCCCATATATAAAACCTACCATTATTATATCCACTATATATATATAAATATAACCCCCATATATAAAACCTGCCATTATTATATCCACTATATATATAAATATAACCCCCCCATATATAAAACCTGCCATTATTATATCCACTATATATATAAATATAACCCCCCCATCTATAAAACCTGCCATTATTATATCCACTGTATATATATATAAATATAACCCCCCCATATATAAAACCTGCCATTATTATATCCACTATATATATATAAATATAACCCCCCATATATGAACCTGCCATTATTATATCCACTGTATATATATAAATATAACCCCCCATATATAAAACCTACCATTATTATATCCACTGTATATATATAAATATAACCCCCCATATATAAAACCTACCATTATTATATCCACTATATTTATATAAATATAACCCCCCCATATATAAAACCTACCATTATTATATCCACTATATATATATAAATATACCCCCATATATAAAACCTGCCATTATTATATCCACTATATATATAAATATAACCCCCCCATATATAAAACCTGCCATTATTATATCCACTATATATATAAATATAACCCCCTCATATATAAAACCTGGCATTATTATATCCACTGTATATATATAAATATAACCCCCCCATATATAAAACCTGCCATTATTATATCTACTGTATATATATAAATATAACCCCCCCCCATATATAAAACCTGCCATTATTATATCTACTGTATATATATAAATATAACCCTCCCATATATAAAACCTGCCATTATTATATCTACTGTATATATATAAATATAACCCCCCCATATATAAAACCTGCCAATAGTATATCCACTATATATATATAAATATAACCCTCCACATATATAAGTAAGTCTAACCACCATTTATAGTTGTTGGAGATTTAATTTTTTTTGTAAATATTACTAACACTGCCTTGTACACATTTTTTATTTTAAAAATAATGCAAAAAGAAGCCAAACACATGTTTTATTGCGATAGATTACAGAACTTTAGATTTGAAAAGGTACACCGAGTGTGGGTTTAGTGCTTTATTGTGATGGTACTTTTATCCATATCGGATTAATTTATAATATAGTTTTCGTCTTTCCATTTTAAGGGGCAAAACGTATATATCTGATTAAACGGTTGCATAACCAAACCCGGGTTATTTTACCTGGTGATGCTCAGTAAGGTCACTTCATGTTTTAACGTTTGCTGTTACATGACATCATACACGTGCTTTTATCAGACATGTTGGTACAGCAAATCCCATAGAGCTTAATCAGATTAAGATCTGAGGATTTTGAAGGCTAGGGCAACGGATTGAAGTGTTTATCATGTTAAAAACATTCCAGACCAATGTGTGTAGTGTGACTGGGTACATTATCCTACTGAATGAGGTCACTACCATCAGGGAACACTAATGTGTGTAATGTGACTGGGTACATTATCCTACTGAATGAGGTCACTACCATCAGGGAACACTAATGTGTGTAGTGTGACTGGGTACAGTATCCTACTGAATGAGGTCACTACCATCAGGGAACACTAATGTGTGTAATGTGACTGGATACATTATCCTACTGAATGAGGTCACTACCATCAGGGAACACTAATGTGTGTAGTGTGACTGGGTACATTATCCTACTGAATGAGGTCACTACCATCAGGGAACACTAATGTGTGTAATGTGACTGGGTACATTATCCTACTGAATGAGGTCACTACCATCAGGGAACACTAATGTGTGTAGTGTGACTGGGTACATTATCCTACTGAATGAGGTCACTACCATCAGGGAACACTAATGTGTGTAATGTGACTGGATACATTATCCTACTGAATGAGGTCACTACCATCAGGGAACACTAATGTGTGTAATGTGACTGGATACATTATCCTACTGAATGAGGTCACTACCATCAGGGAACACTAATGTGTGTAGAGTGACTGGGTACATTATCCTACTGAATGAGGTCACTACCATCAGGGAACACTAATGTGTGTAGTGTGACTGGGTACATTATCCTACTGAATGAGGTCACTACCATCAGGGAACCTCAATATGTGTAGTGTGACTGGGTACATTATCCTACTGAATGAGGTCACTACCATCAGGGAACACTAATGTGTGTAGTGTGACTGGGTACATTATCCTACTGAATGAGGTCACTACCATCAGGGAACCTCAATATGTGTAGTGTGACTGGGTACATTATCCTACTGAATGAGGTCACTACCATCAGGGAACACTAATGTGTGTAATGTGACTGGGTACATTATCCTACTGAATGAGGTCACTACCATCAGGGAACCTCAATATGTGTAGTGTGACTGGGTACATTATCCTACTGAATGTCATCAGGGAACACCAATGTGATGAAGAGATGTAGCTGGTCTGCCACCTCACATGAATCTCACATGAATCCCTGGACCAGCAGAACTCTTCCAGCCATCTGTAGACCCGCATGCCGTAGAGTGCACTGGTTGTTGTAACACGTCTGTCCTGTAACATTCATTTCCCTTACCTGTGATTTGTGCAACAGTAGACCTGGTAAACCTGACCCTAACCTGGTAAACCTGACCCTAACCTGGTAGACCTAATCCTAACCAGGTAGACCTAACCCTAACCTGGTAAACCTGACCCTAACCTGGTAGACCTAATCCTAACCAGGTAGACCTAACCCTAACCTGGTAGACCTGACCCTAACCTGGTAGACCTGACCCTAACCTGGTAGACCTAACCCTAACCTGGTAGACTTGACCCTAACCTGGTAGGCCTGACCCTAACCTGGTAGACCTAACCCTAACCTGGTAGACTTGACCCTAACCTGGTAGGCCTGACCCTAACCTGATAGTCTGGACCCTAACCTGGTAGACCTAACCCTAACCTGGTAGACTTGACCCTAACCTGGTAGACCTGACCCTAACCTGGTAGGCCTGACCCTAACCTGGTAGACCTGACCCTAACCTGGTAGTCTGGACCCTAACCTGGTAGACCTGACCCTAACCTGCTAGTCTGGACCCTAACCTGGTAGTCTGGACCCTAACCTGGTAGACCTGACCCTGACCTGGTAGTCTGGACTCTAACCTGGTAGACCTGACCCTAACCTGGTAGCTCTACCCACCTGCTGTACCTAACCTCTCTAGTCACCATAGCTCTACCCACCTGCTGTACCTAAGCTCTCTAGTCACCATAGCTCTACCCACCTGCTGTACCTGAGCTCTCTAGTCACCATAGCTCTACCTACCTGCTGTACCTAACCTCTCTAGTCACCATAGCTCTACCCACCTGCTGTACCTGAGCTCTCTAGTCACCATAGCTCTACCCACCTGCTGTACTAAGCTCTCTAGTCACCATAGCTCTACCCACCTGCTGTACCTAACCTCTCTAGTCACCATAGCTCTACCCACCTGCTGTACCTAAGCTCTCTAGTCACCATAGATCTACCCACCTGCTGTACCTGAGCTCTGTAGTCACCATAGCTCTACCTACCTGCTGTACCTGAGCTCTCTAGTCACCATAGCTCTACCCACCTGCTGTACCTGAGCTCTCTAGTCACCATAGCTCTACCCACCTGCTGTACCTGAGCTCTCTAGTCACCATAGCTCTACCCACCTGCTGTACCTGAGCTCTCTAGTCACCATAGCTCTACCCACCTGCTGTACCTGAGCTCTCTAGTCACCATAGCTCTACCTACCTGCTGTACCTGAGCTCTCTAGTCACCATAGCTCTACCTACCTGCTGTACCTGAGCTCTCTAGTCACCATAGCTCTACCTACCTGCTGTATCTGAGCTCTCTAGTCACCATTGCTCTACCCACCTGCTGTACCTGAGCTCTCTAGTCACCATAGCTCTACCCACCTGCTGTACCTGAGCTCTCTAGTCACCATAGCTCTACCCACCTGCTGTACCTGAGCTCTAGTCACCATAGCTCTACCTACCTGCTGTACCTGAGCTCTCTAGTCACCATAGCTCTACCCACCTGCTGTACCTAACCTCTCTAGTCACCATAGCTCTACCCACCTGCTGTATCTAAGCTCTCTAGTCACCATAGCTCTACCTACCTGCTGTACCTAACCTCTCTAGTCACCATAGCTCTACCCACCCGCTGTACCTAAGCTCTCTAGTCACCATAGCTCTACCCACCTGCTGTACCTAAGCTCTCTAGTCACCATAGCTCTACCCACCCGCTGTACCTAACCTCTCTAGTCACCATAGCTCTACCCACCTGCTGTACCTAAGCTCTCTAGTCACCATAGCTCTACCCAACTGCTGTATCTAAGCTCTCTAGTCACCATAGCTCTACCCACCTGCTGTACCTGAGCTCTCTAGTCACCATAGCTCTACCTACCTGCTGTACCTGAGCTCTCTCTAGTCACCATAGCTCTACCCACCTGCTGTACCTGAGCTCTCTAGTCACCATAGCTCTACCCACCTGCTGTACCTGAGCTTTCTAGTCACCATAGCTCTACCTACCTGCTGTACCTCTCTAGTCACCATAGCTCTACCCACCTGCTGTACCTGAGCTCTCTAGTCACCATAGCTCTACCCACCTGCTGTACCTAACCTCTCTAGTCACCATAGCTCTACCCACCTGCTGTACCTGAGCTCTCTAGTCACCATAGCTCTACCCACCTGCTGTACTAAGCTCTCTAGTCACCATAGCTCTACACACCTGCTGTACCTAACCTCTCTAGTCACCATAGCTCTACCCACCTGCTGTACCTAAGCTCTCTAGTCACCATAGATCTACCCACCTGCTGTACCTGAGCTCTGTAGTCACCATAGCTCTACCTACCTGCTGTACCTGAGCTCTCTAGTCACCATAGCTCTACCCACCTGCTGTACCTGAGCTCTCTAGTCACCATAGCTCTACCCACCTGCTGTACCTGAGCTCTCTAGTCACCATAGCTCTACCCACCTGCTGTACCTGAGCTCTCTAGTCACCATAGCTCTACCCACCTGCTGTACCTGAGCTCTCTAGTCACCATAGCTCTACCCACCTGCTGTACCTGAGCTCTCTAGTCACCATAGCTCTACCCACCTGCTGTACCTGAGCTCTCTAGTCACCATAGCTCTACCCACCTGCTGTACCTGAGCTCTCTAGTCACCATAGCTCTACCCACCTGCTGTACCTGAGCTCTCTAGTCACCATAGCTCTACCCACCTGCTGTACCTGAGCTCTCTAGTCACCATAGCTCTACCTACCTGCTGTACCTGAGCTCTCTAGTCACCATAGCTCTACCTACCTGCTGTACCTGAGCTCTCTAGTCACCATAGCTCTACCTACCTGCTGTATCTGAGCTCTCTAGTCACCATAGCTCTACCCACCTGCTGTACCTGAGCTCTCTAGTCACCATAGCTCTACCCACCTGCTGTACCTAACCTCTCTAGTCACCATAGCTCTACCCATTACAAAAAAATAAAACTTGAAACCCTTATCTTACCAATTGCATTTAATCTGTGTACATTCCGTTGCAAATGCGAATTTGTTCTCAAATCGGCCTACCTGGTTAAATAAAGGTTAAATAAATAATGTTTTTAATTGAAGTTTACTTGAGTCATTATATTTGCTTTTTTAATAGTTTGATACATTTCCCTCACACTGACAAACTAAAAGCACAGTTGTCCTAAGTATCTAAGATTCTGCTCTTATGACCTGTTGTGTGAATATTTCACTTTTATGGATATAAAGCCTTTTCTCTAGCATGCAGTTGTTTTCCTTTTTAAGGAAAAGTCATTTTTTAACGTAACAAATTTTGCTTCATGTAATAAACCTGTAGAATCGGAACAACAAACATTGCATTATTCGTATACGGTATTAATATACAATATTAACAGACAGTAAGCCACACAGTTTGATTTCAAAGAAATGTCCATTCCTTTAAATGGAAAAAACAAGATCAAGAAAAAAGCTTCACGCCTTTAAAGTGACACAGCTTTGGGTGATTTTATTAATTTTTTTCACATCATTATTTGAAAATAAAATACAGTGCTGTAGAATAATAGTATAATATTCAGGCCTGTATAGTCTCAGGTTTACAGTCATTTACAGTCATTTGAAAACCTTTGTATTGACAACAAAGACACTTCTTTGGAGAAGAAAGCAATGCAGAACCAAGGCAATTAAGTGGACGCCTCTATAGAGCTGAGGGAACTCCAGCACAGACATGCATAGTAGGATCCCCTGAAAGGATCACATCAAGACGTATTAAGAGTAAAATACACCAAGTCTCTGAGCCGTTTGTGTAGCCATGACAACAACATTTGCACAAACAGATCTGACAACATAAAACATCCTGCCCTGCAGTCAGTTCCATTCAGTCTGACAGTAACGTGTGTCAGAAAATGTTAAGGTGTCCATCAAGATGGGCGTGAACTGCAGTCTATAGATGAATATCGCTGTACTGGGTACTGTGTGTGCAAGACATCTAAAAAATAAAAATGGGAACGTGAACTGGAGTCTATAGATGGATATTCAATCAATTCAAAGATTCATTTTAAACGTCCATCTGTAATGCCTGTCGGCTTTCAGGTAGAAGCACAAGGAACAATGATTCAGCAGGTTCTCCGTGCCAGGAAATATCGAGGAAACACGACCTACGCTCTGTCTTATGAGGAAGAGAGGGGCCTGTTTTGACCGCCACATTTAGAAAGGCTATCATTCAGACAGACTGATGCACTAGGTCAGTCTAACATGGTCCTGATTGGGTGACTGGGTTGAGATGAGAGACCTACTGGAGAGAGAGGAGAGACCTACTGTAGTGAAACTCCACAGTGACAGGAGAGAGGTGAGAGGAGAGACCTACTGTAGTGAAACTCCATAGTGACAGGAGAGAGGTGAGAGGAGAGACCTACTGTAGTGAAACTCCACAGGAGAGGAGAGAGGTGAGAGGAGAGACCTACTGTAGTGAAACCCCACAGTGACAGGAGAGAGGTGAGAGGAGAGACCTACTGTAGTGAAACCCCACAGTCACAGGAGAGAGGTGAGAGGAGATACCTACTGTACTGAAACCCTACAAGAGAGGAGAGAGGTGAGAGGAGAGACCTAAAGTACTGAAACCCCACAGGAGAGGAGAGAGGAGAGACCTACTGTAGTGAAACTCCACAGGAGAGGAGAGAGGTGAGAGGAGAGACCTACTGTAGTGAAACCCCACAGTGACAGGAGAGAGGTGAGAGGAGAGACCTACTGTACTGAAACCCCACAGTCACAGGAGAGAGGTGAGAGGAGAGACCTACTGTAGAGAAACCCCACAGTCACAGGAGAGAGGTGAGACCTACTGTAGTGAAACCCCACAGTCACAGGGGAGAGGTGAGAAGAGAGACCTACTGTAGTGAAACCACACAGGAGAGGATAGAGGTGAGATGAGAGACCTACTGTACTGAAACCCCACAGGAGAGGAGAGAGGTGAGAGGAGACCTACTGAACTGAAACCCCACAGGAGAGGAGAGAGGTGAGAGGAGAGACCTACTGAAACCCCACTGAACCTACTGTAGTGAAACCCACAGAAACCCCACAGGAGAGGAGAGAGGTGAGAGGAGAGACCTACTGTACTGAAACCTCACAGTCACAGGAGAGAGGTGAGAGGAGAGACCTACTGTAGTGAAACCCAACAGTGACAGGAGAGAGGTGAGAGGAGAGACCTACTGTACTGAAACCCCACAGTCACAGGAGAGGGGTGAGAGGAGAGACCTACTGTAGTGAAACCCCACAGTCACAGGAGAGAGGTGAGAGGAGAGACCTACTGTAGTGAAACTCCACAGGAGAGGAGAGAGGTGAGAGGAGAGACCTACTGTACTGAAACCCCACAGGAGAGGTGAGAGGAGAGACCTACTGTAGTGAAACCCCACAGTCACAGGAGAGAGGTGAGAGGAGACCTACTGTAGTGAAACCCCACAGGAGAGAGGTGAGACATACTGTAGTGAAACCCCACAGGAGAGGAGAGAGGTGAGAGGAGAGACCTACTGTAGTGAAACCCCACAGGAGAGGTGAGAGGAGAGACCTACTGTAGTGAAACCCCACAGGAGTGGAGAGAGGTGAGAGGAGATACTACTGACCATAAGGAGATACTACTGACCATAAGGAGATACTACTGACCATAAGGTGATACTACTGACCATAAGGAGATACTACTGACCATAAGGTGATACTACTGACCATAAGGAGATACTACTGACCATAAGGAGATACTACTGACCATAAGGAGATACTACTGACCATAAGGAGATACTACTGACCATAAGGAGATACTACTGACCATAAGGAGATACTACTGACCATAAGGATATACTACAGACCATAAGGAGATACTACAGACCATAAGGTTAAGGAGATACTACTGACCATAAGGAGATACTACTGACCATAAGGAGATATTAGTGACCATAAGGAGATACTACTGACCATAAGGAGATACTACTGACCATAAGGAGATACTACTGACCATAAGGAGATACTACTGACCATAAGGAGATACTACTGACCATAATGAGATACTACTGACCATAAGGAGATATTACTGACCATAAGGAGATATTACTGACTATAAGGAGATATTACTGACCATAAGGAGATACTACTGACCATAAGGAGATACTACTGACCATAAGGAGATTACTGACCATAAGGAGATACTACTGACCATAAGGAGATACTACTGACCATAAGGAGATACTACTGACCATAAGGAGATACTACTGACCATAAGGAGATACTACTGACCATAAGGAGATACTACTGACCATAAGGAGATACTACTGACCATAAGGAGATACTACTGACCATAAGGAGATACTACTGACCATAAGGAGATACTACTGACCATAAGGAGATACTACTGACCATAAGGAGATACTACTGACCATAAGGAGATACTACTGACCACCAGGAGATACTACTGACCATAAGGAGATACTACAGACCATAAGGTTAAGGAGATACTACTGACCATAAGGAGATACTACTGACCATAAGGAGATACTACTGACCATAAGGAGATACTACTGACCATAAGGAGATACTACTGACCATAAGCTGATACTACTGACCATAAGGAGATACTACTGACCATAAGGAGATACTACTGACCATAAGGAGATACTACTGACCAATAGGAGATACTACTGACCATAAGGAGATACTACTGACCATAAGGAGATACTACTGACCATAAGGAGATACTACTGACCATAAGGAGATACTACTGACCATAAGGAGATACTACTGACCCTAGGACAGCTAGTCTGCTACATTCAAGTTAATGCATTATTGTTCTTGTTTCAAGTCAATGGCACAATGCAGTTTGAAAGGCAAATGGTGTGACAGGCAGGCAGGGTTCATATCAGTGTGTGCTGTCTTAACAATGGCAAGACGGCACAAACTGAACTGAGAACAGGCTAGTGAATAGCAATGGCAGGGCAGAATAGTCTCAAAGGTAGCACATCTATTACGACCGATCACAGTCAAAGACCACAAACATACAATGTCAAGTAGTATGAAGAATTCAGGAGACAATGAAAAGGTTTACAGTAGAAAAATCAAGCATTACAAAACCAACTATGTTGAGTAAACGTGTAGATAAGAAACACCACCTCTGGTGTTCAGTCAGAAGAGCTACATGTTCAATGCATTTATTCCATAGCATTAGCGTCAATCTAGCTATAGCATGAAGCAGGAGAATCGTTTCCTTAGTGTGCACCATCTACTCCATGCTGAAATGGAGGGGTTCTGACGAAAGCATTAAGAAACACGGTGAATACATAAATATATATGACAAATTTACCACAGCTACATAAAAAAGACATTGCATGAAAAAGTACACGCTTTGCATGTACTGTATAATAAGAGGTAAAGGTAGAACTTTAGAAAAGTGTTGGTACTGCCAGTGTTTACTAAAAGTAACAGTCAATATACTTGATACATACATTAGGATTCAAATAGTTCAGGTATTCTCTGACTGCTCATATTATTTCGACCAAAAGCATTCCTGCAGTGCAGGAACAATAATGTATAATGTTTGAAACAATAATGTTTTCTAATGTGACACCATAAACCTGGATACCTTGATGGACTAAATATTGGCACAGAGAAATATTTATTAGAGTGACACTGGTAGGAGGCTACTGCTGTATCAAGTGTAACCAAGCTGTAACTTTCAGTGGAGCAGGGAAGAAGCTTATCTCAGTTACTGAATGCTAGCCAGTATAATGCCACCAAGAGGCTGAATGCTAGCCAGTATAATGCCACCAAGAGGCTGAATGCTAGCCAGTATAATGCCACCAAGAGGCTGAATGCTAGCCAGTATAATGCCACCAAGAGGCTGAATGCTAGCCAGTATAATGCCACCAAGAGGCTGAATGCTAGCCAGTATAATGCCACCAAGAGGCTGAATGCTAGCCAGTATAATGCCACCAAGAGGCTGAATGCTAGCCAGTATAATGCCACCAAGAGGCTGAATGCTAGCCAGTATAATGCCACCAAGAGGCTGAATGCTAGCCAGTATAATGCCACCAAGAGGCTGAATGCTAGCCAGTATTGTTTGTACTACTCTAATAATTATTGCTGTACCCAGGGCACACTTGCAAATGAGATCTAGGTGTCAATGTGTTCTTTCGCTGGTTAAATAAAAGTCAAATAAAAAAAAAAATATGAGGGCTGGGCAAAGAAAAGGAAAACATTAAAATCAATTTCACAATCATGACAGCAGCAAGGCAGCATCTCACGAAGCTCGTACCCTGAATGAAGACACTAACTCAGTCTCCAAATTGTCAAAGCTAGTTAGCAGCATTTAAATGTTCAGCAATGTATTTTGGTAACACTTCATTTTACAATTAGCGTTTACCAGGTAGTTACATATGAACACGTAGTAACCCATTTGTTAACGGTAATTACCCAACACCTGCATGGCAATCATACTTGGGCTTCATTTTTGATTTATTGACACACTTGTTTTATGTACAATTTGCTACCTAGAACTTCCCAATTGTGTTGAAATCTTGAAGGTATGATCGAAAAAGTACTCTGTAGTTAACATTGTGTAAATACCAGGACATTAAAGGCTTTAAGTTGCAAAACAAAGTGTTACATTATACAGTTGTCATTATACAGTAATATACACAATCTAAGACCACACAGCAGGCAGAGAAAGCTCCATGGGAAAAGGGCGGATTTGCCATTTGTCAGAATACAGTACATTTTGTAACATTTTGTTACATATTTGCAACTTGTAAAGTCAGTGTTGACAAGAGGTTTGTGCAATGAGTTGATATGGATGAGGTGACAAGTCTTTGGAGTAGCTTCACAAAGTAGGTAAAAGTCTTTTGATGCATTGGAACTCCTCAATATGACAACAAGCTTTATCTAACAACTCCTTCAATCTACCCAGCCATTTAAATGTTTTATTTTGACTTTTTTTAAACATATTTAACATCTAGGGAAATCTTGCGTTAAAGGAAAAAAAATATGTTGGAGACAACGTTACTTCTTTTCACTCAGGCTCCAATCAAGCGCTATCGTGCAGTATTTTTGTTCTACTTCCAGGTAGGCTTGAGGTTCCTATAGAACATACTGGTGTCACTCGATTGGACAGACTTTGCAGAGAAGCTACTGCTCTTGCGGGCGGCTGGGGGAGGCGGGGTGTCACTGCGTTGGGTACTTGCCCGGATTGAAGCTCTCACACTCTGCACCCTTCGCAGTCCATCCCCTTTTGCCTTTGTCTCCTCCCTTGGAGAATGTTGCCCTCCTGGGACTGGAGCTGGGGTTGTGGTGGCTGCTGGGGGCCTTGTTGGTGCTTGTCTCTGGGAGCTGCTCCGGGATACGAGTGAGGGGCTCCTAGAGGGGGTTGTGGGGTTGGAAACGGGTGGGGCAAGTTCTTTCCTGGTGGTCCTAGAAGAAGAGGCCACAGTATTCCTGGCCCATCCAGGCAGGGTGGCTGAGGAGGTTTTGGGGCCAAGGGCTGTTGTCTCGGGAGCGCAAGCCTCAGATGATACCCCAACCTGACCCTTCGCCTGAGCCTGGGCAGCCAGGGCTCTCATGGTTGAGCGACACATCTTCTCTTCCGGCGGAGGCTTAGGCAGGTTCCTCAAGGGCATTGCGCTTGGTTTGCGGAAGGAAGGCTTACGTGGAATTGGATCCCGTGCACAAGCAGTGTTCCCCTGGAATCTATTCTCATCTGGTGGCAGGCTGGAGTGGCGGGCAGGTCTTCCAGTCCTCTCACTCCTGCCCCTAGCTGGGGCACTCTGATCGCGGAGAGGCCGTCTGAGCTCTGTGCCCTCTTGGCATGTAGCGGCACTTTCCATCCTCCTAATGTTGCTAATAGTTCGGGTAAGTTTAGAGATGGGCACCACCTTCCGCATCCCGTGGGTCTCAGTTGTGGTCAGTGTTCGCACGCTGCGACCCACTCCACTGTTCTTCGAGACTTTTGACGCATTCTTGGTCTTGACTTGTACAGCTTTAGTGCTATATGTCAGCACAGATGTATTGTCCACCTGTCTAACCTCAGCTGTGTCACAGCTATCGGTGTCCCCCTCTTCTGTGGTTACAAATGAACCCACAGATGGGGCACGTTCAAGCTTCAATGCTGACTGGTCATTAATTGAGGTAGACTGATGGGACCGGTCATTGGTGGATGTGGAATCGATGTTGGAGTTGGAGGATAGCAAGCTGGGATGTGGAAGGTTACCATAGATGTTGTTTTCTTCACTGTGATTTACATCAAGGAACAAACCATCCCGCTTTGAAGATGAGCTCTCAACCTCAGAATAATCAAACGCCACAGAGCAATCAGTTTCTGTGCAGTCCAAAGTGTAGAACACTGGTTTGTTATTGGACACAGAGGAGTCGAGAGGGAGGGGTGTGTCACAGGTGGTGGAGGAGATGGTGCTGCTGTTCTCCTCATCCGCAAATGGAGACATTTTACCTTCCCACACCACTTTGGGTTCTGTCCCGATCTTCACACAAGAAGGTAGGGTATCCAAAGCAACTATCTTTGGCGGTTCCTTCTCTCTTTCCAAGTCTGTCAGAACCACGTCTCTGTGATTGACTAAGCGTGTGCAATTTGTGTTATTATTCGGACTTGGAAGGTCAAACGGTTGAAGTCCTGGGACCAACGTGTGCCTCTCTAAGCTAATGTTCATGTTTGTTGTGACACTCACCCCAGGGGAGACCGTTTTCTGAAAGGCATTACGGCGAGGGAACGAGTGAGGCAAGACACTCCCCTCTGACACGGTGGTGTAGTGGGTGTTAATATTACATGGGTCCTCATTGGCATCACAGCCTGTTGTTGGTGAGTTCATGGCCAAGGGGCTGATGGGTTCACTCTCAGCTCGAGAGGATGTGACCAAGAGCTGCTGCCCAATATCTAGCTCACGGCTGTCGTTCTGAGATACAAGCCAGTCCGCGGCCCTCCGTTGGACAGTGCGGCTTGAGCGTGGTAGGCTGTTAAACTTGTTGGCGTAGTCGGCTGGAACCGCAGCTCCGCCACCGAACAGTTCCAGGTAGCCATATAGTTTGCGGTCAGCCATGGCAGCCATTGGGTGGCGGTGGCGACGGGCACTGGCTGAACGACCCAGGGGGCTGGCGGGGCGCTGTTTGAAGAAGTCTAGAAGGCCTTCTTTGGTGAGCATTTCCACATCGTTCTCACTGCTGCTGCGGCCAAAGCCTCCGCTGCCACTGCTGGAAGCCTGCTGGACGGCTGCCCAGGCAAAACGTTTCTCCTCCAGTTCTTTTAGACGCCGCTGCCTGGCAGCTTCCTTCAGGTCCCGATCTAGATTATCCTGTCAAAGACAGAGGACAGGCAGATGTCAAAAAGCACAAATATAAATATAAATATCCATTACTTTCATACAATACTTTGAGGTTACAATATATCTATTTTATCAATGACAACACTTTTAATAAAAGCAATCTGTTTTTCATCTATTTTACAATTCTACATCAATCATAAAATGTTTAGAAATTTCTATTTTTTCAAAGGCTACACTGACAACAACAGAAATGTCACAGTATAATTTTGGAACAGAGTTTCTTGGACAGATAAGACAAATGTGACACATTAAGAGATCAGATGTCAAGAATGGAGAAAAAAGAACTGCTGATAATCCAAAATGAACCACCTCATCTGTGAGCATGGTTGAGTTTGTTTGTAATGACATGGACCATCTAACCAGTTAGTGTCATGACATGGACCATCTAACCAGTTAGTGTCATGACATGGACCATCTAACCAGTTAGTTTCGTGACATGGACCATCTAACCAGTTAGTGTCATGATATGGACCATCTAACCAGTTAGTGTCATGATATGGACCATCTAACCAGTTAGTGTCATGACATGGACCATCTAACCAGTTAGTGTCATGACATGGACCATCTAACCAGTTAGTGTCATGATATGGACCATCTAACCAGTTAGTGTCATGATATGGACCATCTAACCAGTTAGTGTCATGACATGGACCATCTAACCAGTTAGTGTCATGACATGGACCATCTAACCAGTTAGTGTCATGACATGGACCATCTAACCAGTTAGTGTCATGACATGGACCATCTAACCAGTTAGTGTCATGATATGGACCATCTAACCAGTTAGTGTCATGATATGGACCATCTAACCAGTTAGTGTCATGACATGGACCATCTAACCAGTTAGTGTCATGACATGGACCATCTAACCAGTTAGTGTCATGACATGGACCATCTAACCAGTTAGTGTCATGATATGGACCATCTAACCAGTTAGTGTCATGACATGGACCATCTAACCAGTTAGTGTCATGACATGGACCATCTAACCAGTTAGTGTCATGACATGGACCATCTAACCAGTTAGTGTCATGACATGGACCATCTAACCAGTTAGTGTCATGACATGGACCATCTAACCAGTTAGTGTCATGACATGGACCATCTAACCAGTTAGTGTCATGACATGGACCATCTAACCAGTTAGTGTCATGATATGGACCATCTAACCAGTTAGTGTCATGACATGGACCATCTAACCAGTTAGTGTCATGACATGGACCATCTAACCAGTTAGTGTCATGACATGGACCATCTAACCAGTTAGTGTCATGATATGGACCATCTAACCAGTTAGTGTCATGACATGGACCATCTAACCAGTTAGTGTCATGACATGGACCATCTAACCAGTTAGTGTCATGACATGGACCATCTAACCAGTTAGTGTCATGACATGGACCATCTAACCAGTTAGTGTCATGACATGGACCATCTAACCAGTTAGTGTCATGACATGGACCATCTAACCAGTTAGTGTCATGATATGGACCATCTAACCAGTTAGTGTCATGACATGGACCATCTAACCAGTTAGTGTCATGATATGGACCATCTAACCAGTTAGTGTCATGACATGGACCATCTAACCAGTTAGTGTCATGATATGGACCATCTAACCAGTTAGTGTCATGATATGGACCATCTAACCAGTTAGTGTCATGACATGGACCATCTAACCAGTTAGCATACAGGCTGGAACTGACTCATTTTGGATTGGCTAATCTACTGATTCAGATTGAACATGCAATTCACTTGCTGAAGAGAAAATCCCCAAACAAGCTAATGGTTCGTGACACAGACAGTACCTCACAAGTGAGTACACCCCTCACATTTTTGTAAATATTTGATTATGTCAGATTTTGAAAATGACACTAATGGGCAAAACACCTAAAAAAACATACAAAACTATCTGAAGATGTCCGCTGTATAGGTCTAGCCGAGCATTCCTAAAAGGTTCCCACAGTCTGGTGGGGTTACATGAAGAACAGGTGGGGTTACATGAAGAACAGGTGGGGTTACATGAAGAACACAGTCTGGTGGGGTTACATGAAGAACAGGTGGGGTTACATGAAGAACAGGTGGGGTTACATGAAAAACAGGTGGGGTTACATGAAGAACAGGTGGGTTACATGAATAACAGGTGGGGTTACATGAAGAACAGGTGGGGTTACATGAAGAACAAAGTCTGGTGGGTTACATGAAGAACAAAGTCTGGTGGGGTTACATGAAGAACAAAGACTGGTGGGGTTACATGAAGAACAACGTCTGGTGGGGTTACATGAAGAACAAAGTCTGGTGGGGTTACACGAAGAACAAAGACTGGTGGGGTTACATGAAGAACAACGTCTGGTGGGGTTACATGAAGAACAAAGTCTGGTGGGTTACATGAAGAACAAAGTCTGGTGGGCTACATGAAGAACAACGTTTGGTGGGGTTACATGAAGAACAAAGTCTGGTGGGGTTACACGAAGAACAACGTCTGGTGGGTTACACGAAGAACAACATCTGGTGGGGTTACATGAAGAACAACGTCTGGTGGGGTTACATGAAGAACAACGTCTGGTGGGTTACATGAAGAACAAAGTCTGGTGGGGTTACATGAAGAACAACGTCTGGTGGGGTTACATGAAGAACAACGTCTGGTGGGTTACATGAAGAACAACGTCTGGTGGGGTTACACGAAGAACAAAGTCTGGTGGGTTACATGAAGAACAAAGACTGGTGGGGTTACACGAAGAACAAAGACTGGTGGGGTTACACAAAGAACAAAGACTGGTGTGGTTACATGAAGAACAAAGTCTGGTGGGGTTACATGAAGAACAAAGACTGGTGGGGTTACATGAAGAACAAAGTCTGGTGGGTTACATGAAGAACAAAGACTGGTGGGGTTACACGAAGAACAAAGACTGGTGGGGTTACACAAAGAACAAAGACTGGTGTGGTTACATGAAGAACAAAGTCTGGTGGGGTTACATGAAGAACAAAGACTGGTGGGGTTACATGAAGAACAAAGTCTGGTGGGTTACATGAAGAACAAAGACTGGTGGGGTTACACGAAGAACAAAGACTGGTGGGGTTACACGAAGAACAAAGACTGGTGGGGTTACATGAAGAACTTCGTCTGGTGGGGTTACATGAAGAACAAAGTCTGGTGGGGTTACACGAAGAACAAAGACTGGTGGGGTTACATGAAGAACAACGTCTGGTGGGGTTACATGAAGAACAAAGTCTGGTGGGTTACATGAAGAACAACGTCTGGTGGGGTTACATGAAGAACAAAGTCTGGTGGGGTTACACGAAGAACAAAGACTGGTGGGGTTACACGAAGAACAAAGACTGGTGGGGTTACATGAAGAACAACGTCTGGTGGGGTTACATGAAGAACAACGTCTGGCGGGGTTACATGAAGAACAAAGTCTGGTGGGTTACATGAAGAACAAAGTCTGGTGGGTTACATGAAGAACAACGTCTGGTGGGGTTACATGAAGAACAAAGTCTGGTGGGGTTACATGAAGAACAACGTCTGGTGGGGTTACATGAAGAACAACGTCTGGTGGGGTTACACGAAGAACAACATCTGGTGGGGTTACATGAAGAACAACGTCTGGTGGGGTTACATGAAGAACAACGTCTGGTGGGTTACATGAAGAACAAAGTCTGGTGGGGTTACATGAAGAACAACGTCTGGTGGGGTTACATGAAGAACAACGTCTGGTGGGTTACATGAAGAACAACGTCTGGTGGGGTTACACGAAGAACAAAGTCTGGTGGGGTTACATGAAGAACAACGTCTGGTGGGGTTACATGAAGAACAAAGTCTGGTGGGGTTACATGAAGAACAACGTCTGGTGGGGTTACATGAAGAACAACGTCTGGTGGGGTTACATGAAGAACAAAGACTGGTGGGGTTACATGAAGAACAAAGTCTGGTGGGGTTACATGAAGAACAATGTCTGGTGGGGTTACATGAAGAACAACGTCTGGTGGGGTTACATGAAGAACAACGTCTGGTGGGGTTACATGAAGAACAAAGTCTGGTGGGGTTACATGAAGAACAACGTCTGGTGGGGTTACATGAAGAACAACGTCTGGTGGGGTTACATGAAGAACAACGGCTGGTGGGTTACACGAAGAACAAACTTCAGGCAGTAACTGCAGGCCAATGATACACGACCAAACAACTAGTTCTTATATTGGACGTAATACATCATTGGTGCCTTGGGAAAGGGGCAAAATGTATAAAAGTATTGTTTTTAAAGTTGTTAACCTGACCTGAGCCTAAATAAAAATATCTCACCATGACAGCCTTTTTGAACTTGAGACAGAAGTCCTGGAAGATACGGAAGCACTCATCCAGCTTGAAAGTTTCCTTGTCTTCACAGAAGAAGTCAATGAGTGCGTTGCCCTCTTTACGCAGATCCAGCCTGCGTCTCTTTAGGTCCTGCAGGGACCTTGTTGAACTCTGTTGGTAAAACAGGCAGTGGATGACAAACACAGACTAAATGCTTTAAAAGAAGCACAAATTCCATTTTACAATCACTAATAGGCTAAATCTAGCAGCTTAGTGAAGATGTAAACAATATAGTACAATATAAACATTGAAATTACAAATGGAATATACATGGCTGTCCCATTTTTGCTAAACACTTCATAAGAAATGTTTTGGGTGAACCTCTGACAACGGAATGAAGTTAATGTATAGCAGTCATAAAATTAGATTAAAACAGAATTTTACCTGCAGGAAGGGGTCTAGCTGCTCCAGAAGTTCTGGGTCATTTTGGACCTTCTCCTCTAAGGACCGTATCCTGACATAGAGGGATGAGAACTCCAACTCAATGTTCTCCACTGATATTCTGCAGGAATGAGAATCATCTGTTAACATACACTTTATAATATACAATGAAAACATTATAGGTTTAGCTTCACATAATACATGCACACACGTATAAGTATGGAAGCCCATAAAGGACTATATTCAAATGATAATGCCACTCTACCGCCATCTAGGGGCAGGCTTCAGCGTTACGGACAGGCGATGGCCCTACAGACTGCAGAGGCACTGTTCACACACGTCTTCTGGCACTACGGGGTGCCAGAGGATATGGTATGTAACCGGGGGTATTACCCCGAGTCTAATGGGCAGGTGAAACGTGTTAATCAGAAACTGGGAAGGTTTCTGAAATCCTACTGCCAGAGGAGTGGCGTAGTTCTTACCCTGGGCAGAATAGTGGGAGGGGCCTCCAGCACCTTGTGGAGGGGGAGGGGCCTCCAGTACCTTGTAGTACTCGTAGGAGGAGCCATGTTGTATGCCGACAGCGAGGGGCGTGCTCCTCAAATTTAAACTATGCAGCCGATAATAAAGGAAATGTACCTGGAAGCACTCTGGATGTCTGGAAGTTTCTCAGGGAACTTTAGCAGTTTCTCATCCTTCTTTTGTGCCTCCTGTGAGGATAAACATGAGTATGAAACCTGTTGATAATCAGGTGATAACGCCATCCAATAACGCCATCTAATAGGTAAGGAAGGTGGAACTCAACTAACTATCCTTATTGGAATAAATACACAATAGTCCTTTATTAACTCAAACATAAATGTTAGGAAAATGACTCAGGGTTCAAACTACTGCCTGGTGAACACATCTGGTTTTATCAAAAGAGCACTCCTCTATGTTTCCTCTCAAAGAGGAATAGATATGTCATATAATATAATATCATAAAAGAAATCCATGTATATCGCTATTTCCAGGGTGTATATTTATTATGATATGTTGAAGGTTGAAAAAGGTAGGTAATTAGCAGTTTTACAAGTTAAAACAACACTAGCCTGAAATAAATGTGTTGCATGACAAGAATCAAATATTTCAGACTGACTACTGGTACTGATCCAATTACCAGCAGGTCCACATGTTGTAATGACAGGGATCATTCAGACTGACTACTGGTACTGATCCAATTACCAGCAGGTCCACATGTTGTAATGACAGGGATCATTCAGACTGACTACTGGTACTGATCCAATTACCAGCAGGTCCACATGTTGTAATGACAGGGATCATTCAGACTGACTACTGGTACTGATCCAATTACCAGCAGGTCCACATGTTGTAATGACAGGGATCATTCAGACTGACTACTGGTACTGATCCAATTACCAGCAGGTCCACATGTTGTAATGACAGGGATCATTCAGACTGACTACTGGTACTGATACAATTACCAGCAGGTCCACATGTTGTAATGACAGACTGGAAGGCGTGTCTCATGTAGTTTGTCTGTCTTCTCTTTATTCAAAGTGTATATTCCAGTGTGTCCGTGTGTGTCCGTGTGTGTGTGTGTGTGTCCGTGTGCGTGTGTGTGTGTCCGTGTGCGTGTGTCCGTGTGCGTGTGTGCGTGTCTGCGCGCGCGCGTCTGTGTTTGTCTCTCTCTTCCTATGGGTGTCCTTCTGTCCTGAGTACTCTCTGAGTACCGCTGTCTGTAATACTCACTAGAGCCACAAAGTGCAGCAGGTTCATGCCTGGTTTGTTGGCCTTTGTTTCAGCCAGAGAAAGGAGAGATGAAAGCTTGAAGCCTACGGCGTTGCCTGCATAGCCTCCCTGCAAGACAGAAGAGAACAACGGTGGCTCTCAGAAATATTAACCACCCTTCAAATTGAATTGTGAGGCAACATGAAATACTTTCTTTGTGGAAAGGATTCTATCCAAACAAGGGCATCATTTAAATACGTTTTTCTCAGACCAAAAAAAAACATGGAAAAGTATTTTAAAAAGTATTGGGAGCATGACAGTGATGACGAAATAGAAGCAATAAAATTAGGTAGTGATGTGAGTAAAGCAAACTGACGACACTGAAAGGGTATGAGTGATATTTCGAAATACTGTATGAAAAGCATTTATAGGACAATAAGAGGAAAATTATGCGTGGGCTAAGGGTGATCAATCAATCAAATGTATTTTATAAAGCCCTTTTATATAAAGTGCTTTTACAAACACACAGCCTAAATCCGACAGGGCACACATCGACAAGTTGAACAAGATGAAGAAAAAAAAGAGTGAAAATACAGTAACTACAACAAACTGAACAAAAGAGTCCAGAGATTGAAAGGAGGTTTAGTCACAATCAGATTTTACCTTTCAAAATCCTCCAAGAAATAACCTTTTTAGTTTATGTTAAGCAAAGGTTCTACGTGGTTCACCTAATAGTTCATTGAAATAGTAGGTGAAAAGAGTGAACAGTTGAATACAAGCTGTGATTACATGTTTTAGAGGAGTGAGATAAAGACATAAAGGCTTTATTGACTCACAGCATTCATAATGTTACCAGCCTGCAGGACTAGGTGAAGGATGGCGTGAAGCTCCTCACAGGTCATCAACTCTGCAGAAGGAGAGAAGAGAGGATACTTAAACTCAGTCAGATATTAAGATAATCATTACCCAGATATTAAGCTAATCATTACCCAGATATTAAGATAATCATTACCCAGATATTAAGCTAATCATTACCCAGATATTAAGACAATCATTACCCAGATATTAAGCTAATCATTAACCAGATATTAAGACAATCATTAACCAGATATTAAGCTAATCATTAACCAGCTATTAAGCTAATCATTAACCAGATATTAAGCTAATCATTACCCAGATATTAAGATAATCATTAATCCGATATTAAGCTAATCTTTACCCAGATATTAAGACAATCATTACCCAGATATTAAGCTAATCATTAACCAGCTATTAAGCTAATCATTAACCAGATATTAAGCTAATCATTACCCAGATATTAAGCTAATCATTACCCAGATATTAAGCTAATCATTACCCAGATATTAAGCTAATCATTACCCAGATATTAAGACAATCATTACCCAGCTATTAAGCTAATCATTAACCAGCTATTAAGCCAATCATTACCCAGATATTAAGCTAATCATTAACCTGATATTAAGCTAATCATTAACCAGCTATTAAGCTAATCATTAACCAGATATTAAGCAAATCATTACCCAGATATTAAGACAATCATTACCCAGATATTAAGCTAATCATTACCCAGATATTAAGCTAATCATTACCCAGATATTAAGCTAATCATTACCCAGATATTAAGCTAATCATTAACCTGATATTAAGCTAATCATTACCCAGATATTAAGCTAATCATTAATCCGATATTAAGCTAATCATTACCCAGATATTAAGACAATCATTACCCAGATATTAAGACAATCATTACCCAGATATTAAGCTAATCATTACCCAGATATTAAGCTAATCATTACCCAGATATTAAGCTAATCATTACCGAGATATTAAGACAATCATTACCCAGATATTAAGCTAATCATTACCCAGATATTAAGCTAATCATTATCCAGATATTAAGCTAATCATTACCCAGATATTAAGCCAATCATTACCCAGATATTAAGCTAACCATTACTCAGATATTAAGCTAATCATTAATCCGATATTAAGATAATCATTACTCAGATATTAAGACAATCATTACTCAGATATTAAGATAATCATTACCCAGTTAATAAGCTAATCGTTACCCAGATATTAAGCTAATCATTACCCTGAGTGCTGTCTAACAGGTGGTAAGTGCTGTCTAACAGGTGGTGAGCGCTGTCTAACAGGTGGAGATTGCTGTCTAACAGGTTGGTGGTGGAGAGCGCTGTCTAACAGGTGGTGAGTGCTGTCTAACAGGTGGAGAGCGCTGTCTAACAGGTGGAGAGCGCTGTCTAACAGGTGGGTGGTGGTGAGTGCTGTCTAACTGCTACCGTCAGGAGGCTAACTGCTACCGTCAGTGAGCTAACTGCTGCCATCAGGAGACTAACTGCTACCATCAGGGATATATGTCTGCCCTTACAGGCGTTGGCAAATTCCCGATTGGAACAGCAGTGTGGGGAAGAAGCCAAGGAGGAAGACTTGGCACAAACTTCAACTCTCCTGACGAAGAAACTGCATATAATGAATTTGGGGAAAGGATGAAAAGGAAGGAAAAAGAAAGGAAAAATACGTGAACTATTTGTCAAATTGTTTCAATTTGGCACTGCAACAAAAAGGTCACGGTTGGCTTTTTGAGGGGGGGGGCAATAAAGCGCAGTGGAGGGACAAGAAGCTGTGACTCAGCTAAAATGTCATATGGCCATGATCAGCTATAACTAAACGGATCAGTGCTGGAGCTGGGTTTAGAAGTGTCCCCACTATTTATTAGACTTAACAGATCACTGCTGGAGCTGGGTTTAGAAGTGTCCCCACTATTTATTAGACTTAACAGATCACTGCTGGAGCTGGGTTTAGAAGTGTCCCCACTATTTATTAGACTTAACAGATCAGTGCTGGAGCTGGGTTTAGAAGTGTCCCCACTATTTATTAGACTGTCTACAGCCTCACTTTGTAAAGCTCAAATTTGCGGAGAGAGGTGAAAGTCTATAGAGCCGTGCATATGTGTGTTCATGATTAACTGTTTAACAAATTACTACAATACCTGCAGCATGCTCTGAAGGGCCTCACAAAGTATATTTTCCAGTAGCACAAACTCTCAAAGTTTACTGCATGTTATCAGGGCATTAACTTAGTTCAGTGTCATTATCAAGCTCATCTGAATACATAGCTGCCCACTACTCTATAATATGTAGACTCACTGTAGTGTCATTAAGTGTCCTTATCAAGCTCATCTGAATACATAGCTGCCCACTACTCTATAATATATAGACTCACTGTAGTGTCATTAAGTGTCATTATATAGCTGGTGTGTGGTATAGCCGGTGTGTGGTATAGCTGGAGTGTGGTATAGCTGGTGTGTGGTATAACTGGTTTGTAACAGTGGAGTGTGGTATAGCTGGTGTGTGCTATAGCTGCTGTGTGGTATAGCTGGTGTGTGGTATAGCTGGTGTGTGGTATAGCTGGAGTGTGGTATAGCTGCTGTGTGGTATAGCTGGAGTGTGTGGTATAGCTGGTGTATGATATAGCTGCTGTGTGGTATAGCTGGTGTGTGGTATAGCTGGTGTGTGGTATAGCTGGTGTGTGGTATAGCTGCTGTGTGGTATAGCTGGTGTGTGGTATAGCTGCTGTGTGGTATAACTGGTGTGTGGTATAGCTGCTGTGTGGTATAGCTGGAGTGTGGTATAGCTGCTGTGTGGTATAGCTGGAGTGTGTGGTATAGCTGGTGTATGATATAGCTGCTGTGTGGTATAGCTGGTGTGTGGTATAGCTGGTGTGTGGTATAGCTGGTGTGTGGTATAGCTGCTGTGTGGTATAGCTGGTGTGTGGTATAACTGGTGTGTAACAGTGGAGTGTGGTATAACTGGTGTGTGGTATAGCTGCTGTGTGGTATAACTGGTGTGTGGTATAGCTGCTGTGTGGTATAGCTGGAGTGTGGTATAGCTGGTGTGTGGTATAACTGGTGTGTGGTATAGCTGGTGTGTGGTATAACTGGTGAGGGGTATAGCTGGTGTGTGGTATAGCTGGTGTGTGGTATAACTGGTGTGTGGTATAGCTGGTGTGTGGTATAGCTGGTGTGTGGTATAGCTGCTGTGTGGTATAGCTGGTGTGTGGTATAACTGGTGTGTAACAGTGGAGTGTGGTATAACTGGTGTGTGGTATAGCTGCTGTGTGGTATAGCTGGAGTGTGGTATAGCTGGTGTGTGGTATAACTGGTGTGTGGTATAGCTGGTGTGTCGTATAGCTGGTGTGTGGTATAACTGGTGTGTGGTATAGCTGGTGTGTGGTATAGCTGGTGTGTGGTATAGCTGCTGTGTGGTATAGCTGCTGTGTGGTACATCTGCTGTGTGGTATAGCTGGAGTGTGGTATAGCTGGTGTGTGGTATAACTGGTGTGTGGTATAGCTGGTGTGTGGTATAACTGGTGTGGGGTATAGCTGGTGTGTGGTATAGCTGGTGTGTGGTATAGCTGGTGTGTGGTATAGCTGCTGTGTGGTATAGCTGGTGTGTGGTATAGCTGGTGTGTGGTATAGCTGGTGTGTGCTATAGATGCTGTGTGGTATAGCTGGTGTGTGGTATAGCTGGTGTGTGGTATAGCTGCTGTGTGGTATAGCTGGTGTGTGGTATAGCTGCTGTGTGGTATAGCTGGAGTGGGGTATAGCTGGTGTGTGGTATAGCTGGTGTGTGGTATAACTGGTGTGTGGTATAGCTGCTGTGTGGTATAGCTGGAGTGGGGTATAGCTGGTGTGTGGTATAGCTGCTGTGTGGTATAACTGGAGTGTGGTATAGCTGGTGTGTGGTATAGCTGGTGTGTGGTATAGCTGCTGTGTGGTATAGCTGCTGTGTGGTATAGCTGGTGTGTGGTATAACTGGTGTGTGGTATAACTGGTGTGTGGTATAGCTGGTGTGTGGTATAGCTGCTGTGTGGTATAGCTGCTGTGTGGTATAGCTGGTGTGTGGTATAGCTGGTGTGTGGTATAACTGGTGTGTGGTATAACTGGTGTGTGGTATAGCTGGTGTGTGGTATAGCTGCTGTGTGGTATAGCTGCTGTGTGGTATAGCTGGTGTGTGGTATAACTGGTGTGTGGTATAGCTGGTGTGTAACAGTGGAGTGTTAGCAGACCCATGTTTCATCATTACCTTTGGTTGCCACACGGATGACATTGATCTCATGGTTCATCACGGCACAAGATGGGAAGAACTCCTCCCGAAGGACCATGGCCTCGATGCGCACTTCAAACCTGGTGGAGTGGGGGGAAACTTATGATAAGACCTGCTGCTAGACCTGCCGCTAGACCTGCCGCTAGACCTGCCATTAGACCTGCCGCTAGACCTGCCGCTAGACCTGCCATTAGACCTACCGCTAGACCTGCCATTAGACCTACCGCTAGACCTACCGCTAGACCTGCCATTAGACCTGCCATTAGACCTGCCGCTAGACCTGACGTTAGACCTGCCATTAGACCTGCCGCTAGACCAGCTATTAGACCAGCCATTAGACCTGCCGTTAGACCTGCCGCTAGACCTGCCATTAGACCTGCCGTTAGACCTGCCGCTAGACCTGACGTTAGACCTGCCATTAGACCTGCCGCTAGACCAGCTATTAGACCAGCCATTAGACCAGCCATTAGACCTGCCTTTAGACCTGCCGCTAGACCTGCCGTTAGACCTGCCGTTAGACCTGCCGCTAGACCTGACGTTAGACCTGCCATTAGACCTGCCGCTAGACCAG
Organism: Dallia pectoralis; assembly: GCA_029465975.1. Classification (NCBI taxonomy): domain Eukaryota; kingdom Metazoa; phylum Chordata; class Actinopteri; order Esociformes; family Umbridae; genus Dallia; species Dallia pectoralis. The sequence goes on along the minus strand of CM055742.1, from coordinate 19,265,555 downwards.
CTATTAGACCAGCCATTAGACCAGCCATTAGACCTGCCGTTAGACCTGCCGCTAGACCAGCCATTAGACCTGCCGCTAGACCAGCCATTAGACCTGCCATTAGACCTGCCGCTAGACCTGCCATTAGACCTGCCGCTAGACCAGCTATTAGACCAGCCATTAGACCTGCCGTTAGACCTGCCGCTAGACCAGCCGTTAGACCTGCCGCTAGACCAGCCATTAGACCTGCCGTTAGACCTGCCGTTAGTCCTGCCGCTAGACCAGCCGTTAGACCTGCCATTAGACCTGCCGTTAGACCTGCCGCTAGACCTGACGTTAGACCTGCCATTAGACCTGCCGCTAGACCAGCTATTAGACCAGCCATTAGACCTGCCGTTAGACCTGCCGCTAGACCAGCCATTAGACCTGCCATTAGACCTGCCGTTAGACCTGCCGCTAGACCTGAAGTTAGACCTGCCATTAGACCTGCCGCTAGACCAGCTATTAGACCAGCCATTAGACCTGCCGTTAGACCTGCCGCTAGACCAGCCGTTAGACCTGCCGCTAGACCAGCCATTAGACCTGCCGTTAGACCTGCTGCTAGCCCTGCCATTAGCCCTGCCACTAGACCTGCCGATAGACCTGCCGCTAGACCTGCCACTAGACCTGCCGCTAGACCAGCTATTAGACCTGCCGCTAGACCTGCCGCTAGACCTGCCGATAGACCTGCCGTTAGACCTACCGTTAGACCTGCCGCTAGACCTGCCGCTAGACCTGCCGATAGACCTTGCGCTAGACCTGCCGCTAGACCTGCCGTTAGACCAGCTTGCTAGACAACAGGCGCCGGCATGTGTTCATATTTTTTAGGCACAAACCCCTCAGGCCACATAAATTTTAATATATTGTATTATAATCAATAGCATGGAATTCTATATAATGTGTAACATTTTTCATGTGAATACTATAATAATTACTACAGGTACACTGAAAGGGTTTTTAGTATCGTTACAGCCTTTCCAATTCGTAAGGACCCTCAACCTGTGTGTGTGTGTGTGTGTGTGTGTAATGCCAATTAGAGAAACTTACCGAGGCACCTGAATCAACAGGTACATGAATGAGTCTGCCAGTGTCAGCTTGCTGGGGTCACCTTTAAATGCCCTCAGTTTCTTTACCTATGGATATAAAAAGAAACAGAAGATGGAATGATTATGAAACTAGCAGATTGCTAGAGCGTTGTGGATGGGCTGCTATAATCTAACTAGAACAGAGAAATCTGACCACAATACCTCTGTATTAGCCGGTTTACTTTGGCTGCCTGTTAAGTTCTATTGTTAACATATAAAGCTTTACATGAACTTGCTCCCATCTACCTCACTGAATTAGTCGGTGGATGTGGATGGTGGATGTGGACGGTGGATGTGGACGATGGATGTGGACGATGGATGTGGACGGTGGATGTGAACGATGGATGTGAACAGTGGATGTGGACGATGGATGTGAACAGTGGATGTGAGCGGTGGATGTGAACAGTGGATGTGAACGATGGATGTGAACGATGGATGTGAACAGTGGATGTGGACGATGGATGTGAACAGTGGATGTGAGCGGTGGATGTGGACGGTGGATGTGAACGATGGATGTGAGCGGTGGATGTGAACAATGGATGTGAACGATGGATGTGAACGATGGATGTGAACAGTGGATGTGAGCGGTGGATGTGGACGGTGGATGTGAACGATGGATGTGAGCGGTGGATGTGAACAATGGATGTGAACGATGGATGTGAACAGTGGATGTGGACGATGGATGTGAACAGTGGATGTGAGCGGTGGATGTGGACGGTGGATGTGAACGATGGATGTGAGCGGTGGATGTGAACAATGGATGTGAACGATGGATGTGAACGATGGATGTGAACAGTGGATGTGGACGATGGATGTGAACAGTGGATGTGAGCGGTGGATGTGGACGGTGGATGTGAACGATGGATGTGAGCGGTGGATGTGAACAATGGATGTGAACGATGGATGTGAACGATGGATGTGAACAGTGGATGTGAGCGGTGGATGTGGACGGTGGATGTGAACGATGGATGTGAGCGGTGGATGTGAACAATGGATGTGAACGATGGATGTGAACAGTGGATGTGGACGATGGATGTGAACAGTGGATGTGAGCGGTGGATGTGGACGATGGATGTGAACGGTGGATGTGAGCGGTGGATGTGAGCGGTGGATGTGAGCGGTGGATGTGAACGGTGGATGTGAACAGTGGATGTGAGCGGTGGATGTGAACGGTGGATGTGAACGGTGGATGTGAACAGTGGATGTGAGCGGTGGATGTGAACGGTGAATGTGAACGGTGGATGTGAACAGTGGATGTGAACAATGGATGTGAACGATGGATGTGAACGATGGATGTGGACGATGGATGTGGACGGTGGATGTGGACGGTGGATGTGAACGATGGATGTGAGCGGTGGATATGAACGGTGGATGTGAACGATGGATGTGAACGGTGGATGTGGACGATGGATGTGGACGATGGATGTGGACGGTGGATGTGGACGATGGATGTGAACAGTGGATGTGGACGATGGATGTGAACAGTGGATGTGAGCGGTGGATGTGGACGGTGGATGTGAACGATGGATGTGAGCGGTGGATGTGAACAATGGATGTGGACAGTGGATGTGGACGATGGATGTGAACAGTGGATGTGAGCGGTGGATGTGGACGGTGGATGTGAACGATGGATGTGAGCGGTGGATGTGAACAATGGATGTGAACGATGGATGTGAACGATGGATGTGAACAGTGGATGTGGACGATGGATGTGAACAGTGGATGTGAGCGGTGGATGTGGACGGTGGATGTGAACGATGGATGTGAGCGGTGGATGTGAGCGGTGGATGTGAACGATGGATGTGAGCGGTGGATGTGAACGATGGATGTGGACGATGGATGTGGACGGTGGATGTGAGCGGTGGATGTGGACGGTGGATGTGAGCGGTGGATGTGGACGATGGATGTGAGCGGTGGATGTGGACGGTGGATGTGAACGATGGATGTGGACGATGGATGTGAACGATGGATGTGAACGATGGATGTGAGCGGTGGATGTGAACAATGGATGTGAACGATGGATGTGGACGATGGATGTGGACGGTGGATGTGGACGGTGGATGTGAACGATGGATGTGAGCGGTGGATGTGAACGGTGGATGTGAACAGTGGATGTGAGCGGTGGATGTGAACGATGGATGTGAGCGGTGGATGTGAACGATGGATGTGGACGATGGATGTGAACGATGGATGTGAACGATGGATGTGAACGATGGATGTGGACGATGGATGTGGACGGTGGATGTGGACGGTGGATGTGAACGATGGATGTGAACAGTGGATGTGAGCGGTGGATGTGGACGATGGATGTGAGCGGTGGATGTGAGCGGTGGATGTGAACGATGGATGTGAACGATGGATGTGAACGATGGATGTGAACGATGGATGTGAACGATGGATGTGAGCGGTGGATGTGAGCGGTGGATGTGAACAATGGATGTGAACGATGGATGTGAACGATGGATGTGGACGATGGATGTGGACGGTGGATGTGGACGGTGGATGTGAACGATGGATGTGAGCGGTGGATGTGAACGGTGGATGTGAACAGTGGATGTGAGCGGTGGATGTGAACGGTGGATGTGAACAGTGGATGTGAGCGGTGGATGTGAACGGTGGATGTGGACGATGGATGTGAGCGGTGGATGTGAGCGGTGGATGTGAACGATGGATGTGAACGATGGATGTGAACGATGGATGTGAACGATGGATGTGAGCGGTGGATGTGAGCGGTGGATGTGAACAATGGATGTGAACGATGGATGTGAACGATGGATGTGGACGATGGATGTGGACGGTGGATGTGGACGGTGGATGTGAACGATGGATGTGAACGATGGATGTGAACGATGGATGTGAACGATGGATGTGAACGATGGATGTGAACGGTGGATGTGAACGATGGATGTGAACGATGGATGTAGGCGGTGGATGTGGACGGTGGATGTGAACGATGGATGTGAACGATGGATGTGAACGATGGATGTGAACGATGGATGTGAACGGTGGATGTGAACGATGGATGTGAACGATGGATGTAGGCGGTGGATGTGGACGGTGGATGTGAGCGGTGGATGTGGACGATGGATGTGAACGATGGATGTGAACGATGGATGTGAACGGTGGATGTTAACGGTGGATGTGGACGATGGAAGTGGGCGGTGGATGTGAACGATGGATGTGAACAGTGGATGTGAGCGGTGGATGTGAACGATGGAAGTGGGCGGTGGATGTGAACAGTGGATGTGAGCGGTGGATGTGAACGATGGAAGTGGGCGGTGGATGTGAACAGTGGCATGTATATTGTGAACACACCTCTTCACACTCAGGCAGGAGTTTGAGCACATCTTTGAGGAGTTCGGCTCCGTACAGCTTGCTGTCTCCCTGCCTGATATCCTCCACAATGGACTGATTGGACCTGGAACATATAGACACAGCATTAACCGTTATAATACATACACATGTGATTATACATGCTTAATATACGGATGCTACAGTATGATTTACTTATATCCTTAATATAATGAGGATCCTATTAAATTAAGTGCCATTGTAGTGAGCTGACAATTTGCTGCTAAATATAAATCATATATACAGTAGTTCACAAGCCAGTTTACATGGGAATGACTAGTCAGAAGAAATATGTCAAATGGTTAAAGTAAACACCTTTATTATACAAGTCCATTAGACATCCCTAACTGTTTATAAGCAGTTAAAAGCAGTTATATGTATCACAGTTATAAGCAGTTATTAGTTTAAGTTATAAGCAGTTATTAGTTTAAAAGTTATAAGCAGTTAAATGTATAACAATAAAAGCAGTTATATGTATAAGAGTTATAAGCAGTTATATGTATAACAGTTATAAGCGGTTATATGTTCAACAGTTATAAGCAGTTATATGTTCAACAGTTATAAGCAGTTATATGTATAACAGTTATAAGCAGTTATATGTTTAACAGTTATAAGCAGTTATATGTTTAACAGTTATAAGCAGTTATATGTTTAACAGATATAAGCAGTTATATGTATAACAGTTATAAGCAGTTATATGTTTAACAGTTATAAGCAGTTATATGTTTAACAGTTATAAGCAGTTATATGTATAACAGTTATAAGCAGTTATATGTTTAACAGTTAAAAGTAGTTATATGTTTAACAGTTATAAGCAGTTATATGTTTAACAGTTATAAGCAGTTATATGTTTAACAGTTATAAGCAGTTATATGTTTAACAGTTATAAGCAGTTATATGTTTAACAGTTATAAGCAGTTATATGTTTAACAGTTATAAGCGGTTATATGTTTAACAGTTATAAGCAGTTATATGTATAACCGTTATAAGCAGTTATATGTTTAACAGTTATAATCAGTTATGTTTAACAGTTATAAGCAGTTATATGTATAACAGTTAAAAGTAGTTATATGTTTAACAGTTATAAGCAGTTATATGTTTAACAGTTATAAGCAGTTATATGTTTAACAGTTATAAGCGGTTATATGTTCAACAGTTATAAGCAGTTATATGTATAACAGTTATAAGCAGTTATATGTTTAACAGTTATAAGCAGTTATATGTTTAACAGTTATAAGCAGTTATATGTTTAACAGTTATAAGCAGTTATATGTTTAACAGTTATAAGCAGTTATATGTTTAACAGTTATAATCAGTTATGTTTAACAGTTATAAGCAGTTATATGTATAACAGTTAAAAGTAGTTATATGTTTAACAGTTATAAGCAGTTATATGTTTAACAGTTATAAGCAGTTATATGTTTAACAGTTATAAGCGGTTATATGTTCAACAGTTATAAGCAGTTATATGTATAACAGTTATAAGCAGTTATATGTTTAACAGTTATAAGCAGTTATATGTTTAACAGTTATAAGCAGTTATATGTTTAACAGTTATAAGCAGTTATATGTTTAACAGTTATAAGCAGTTATATGTTTAACAGTTATAAGCGGTTATATGTTTAACAGTTATAAGCGGTTATATGTATAACCGTTATAAGCAGTTATATGTTTAACAGTTATAATCAGTTATGTTTAACAGTTATAAGCAGTTATTTGTATAACAGTTATAAGCAGTTATATGTATAACAGTTAAAAGTAGTTATATGTTTAACAGTTATAAGCAGTTATATGTTTAACAGTTATAAGCAGTTATATGTTTAACAGTTATAAGCGGTTATATGTTCAACAGTTATAAGCAGTTATATGTTTAACAGTTATAAGCAGTTATATGTTCAACAGTTATAAGCAGTTATATGTTTAACAGTTATAAGCGGTTATATGTTCAACAGTTATAAGCAGTTATATGTTTAACAGTTATAAGCAGTTATATGTTCAACAGTTATAAGCAGTTATTTGTATAACAGTTATAAGCAGTTATATGTATAACAGTTAAAAGTAGTTATATGTTCAACAGTTATAAGCAGTTATATGTATAACAGTTATAAGCAGTTATATGTTTAACAGTTATAAGCAGTTATATGTTTAACAGTTATAAGCAGTTATAAGTTTAATAGTTATAAGCAGTTATATGTTTAACAGTTATAAGCAGTTATATGTTTAACAGTTATAAGCAGTTATATGTATAACAGTTATAAGCAGTTATATGTTTAACAGTTATAAGCAGTTATATGTATAACAGTTATAAGCAGTTATATGTATAACAGTTAAAAGTAGTTATATGTTCAACAGTTATAAGCAGTTATATGTATAACAGTTATAAGCAGTTATATGTTTAACAGTTATAAGCAGTTATATGTTTAACAGTTATAAGCAGTTATAAGTTTAACAGTTATAAGCAGTTATATGTTTAACAGTTATAAGCAGTTATATGTTTAACAGTTATAAGCAGTTATATGTATAACAGTTATAAGCAGTTATATGTTTAACAGTTATAAGCAGTTATATGTATAACAGTTATAAGCAGTTATATGTTTAACAGTTATAAGCAGTTATATGTTTAACAGTTATAAGCAGTTATTTGTATAACAGTTATAAGCAGTTATATGTATAACAGTTATAAGCAGTTATATGTTTAACAGTTATAAGCAGTTATATGTTTAGCAGTTATATGTTTAACAGTTGTAAGCAGTTATATGTTTAACAGTTATAAGAAGTTATATGTTTAGCAGTTATATGTTTAACAGTTATAAGCAGTTATATGTTTAACAGTTATAAGCAGTTATATGTTTAACAGTTATAAGCAGTTATATGTTTAACAGTTATAAGCAGTTATATGTTTAACAGTTATAAGCAGTTATATGTTTAACACTTATAAGCAGTTATATGTTTAACAGTTATAAGCAGTTATAAGCAGTCAGTTATGTTCACCGGCTCATTATTTGTTAGTCCATAGAGAGCAGTAAATGCATTAATCCCTCACACAGACCGGCTGATGACCAACACATAGGCCTGTATTTCTGAGTCATGGGGCGACATCATGATGAAAAGGGTTAGGTGAGAATTTAAACCGTGCAGCCATTCCATGTGATGGAAATGGTTTTATATGAAACACGAGGACACGCTTAACCCTTCAAAACCCTTCTGGATCCTTAAATTGCACTTTGTGAGGTACATAGGTACAGCTGTGAGGAACAATGGAGAAATAATGACTGAACACAAATAAATGGTTCCCCGTGTCCCAGTCTAGTGGGGACAAGGCAGCATTGATATATGTGCTCTTGAGTTAAGAGTCAAATGGTATGAAAATGTATGGGAGAGCCATGCAAACCAGACCAGATGAGGTTAGTTCATCAACTGCAGTGTGAATGAGGCTAAAGCAGGTGGCATTACAGCTAAAATAACTCACACTATTTCCTACCTAATTGTGACGACATTGAGGCTGAAATAACAAATGTTTTTTCCTACTCATAAAGTATTGTGAAGACATTGCACAATGGACCTGTGAACCTTTTTGCTCAAGAAATCTTGAAATGAAAAATATTGATAGAATCGCTCCCATCGTGTCAGATATGTTTTATATCAGCCGACTGTGTACAGTGTGTTGTCATGCAAATTCACTGCTACAACTCTCCTAGTCTCCCCTCGCCAGTGAGGAAGTATTAGACAGTCCAGACTGATTATGTAATGATTAGAATGTATTGGCTGAGGGGCCTGCCACCAGTTTAAAATAAATTGTCCCTTTAAACAATGTGGCCCCGTAAAGAATGTGGCCCCGTAAACAATGTGGCCCCGTAAAGAATGTGGCCCCGTAAAGAATGTGGCCCCGTAAAGAATGTGGCCCCGTAAACAATGTGGCCCCATAAACAATGTGGCCCCATAAACAATGTGGCCCCATAAACAATGTGGCCCGTAAACAATGTGGCACCGTAAACAATGTGGCCCCGTAAACAATGTGGCACCGTAAACAATGTGGCACCGTAAACAATGTGGCACCGTAAACAATGTGGCCCCGTAAACAATGTGGCACCGTAAACAATGTGGCCCTGTAAACAATGTGGCCCCGTAAACAATGTGGCCCCGTAAACAATGTGAGTAGAGTGAAGAGTGAGGTGTGAGGTGAGTTGTGGAGTGAAAAAAGGAGTAGAGTGTGGTGTGGAGTGAGGTTTGGAGTGAGGTGAGGAGTGAAGTGAGGAGTAAGAAGTGGAGTGAGGTGTGGAGTCAGGTGTGGAGTGAGGTGTGGAGTGAGGTGTGGAGTGAGGTGTGGAGTGAGGTGTGGAGTGGGGTGTGGAGTGAAGTGAGGAGTGGAGTGAGGTGTGGAGTGGAGTGAGGAGTGGAGTGAGGAGTGGAGTGAGAAGTGAAGTGTGGAGTGAGGTGTGGAGTGGAGTGAGGAGTGGGTGAGGAGTGGGTGAGAAGTGAAGTGTGGAGTGAGGTGTGGAGTGAGGTGTGGAGTGAGGTGTGGGGTGAGGTGTGGAGTGAGGTGTGGAGTGGAGTGAGGTGTGAGGTGTGAGGTGTGAGGTGTGGAGTGGGATGAGGAGTAAAGAGTGGAGTGAGGTGTGGAGTGATGTGTGGAGTGGAGTGATGAGTAAGGTGTGGAGTGAGGTGTGGAGTGAGGTGTGGAGTGAGGTGTGGAGTGAGGTGTGGAGTGGGGTGTGTAGTGAAGTGAGGAGTGGAGTGAGGTGTGGAGTGGAGTGAGGAGTGGAGTGAGGAGTGGAGTGAGGAGTGGAGTGAGAAGTGAAGTGTGGAGTGAGGTGTGGAGTGAGGTGTGGAGTGAGGTGTGGGGTGAGGTGTGGAGTGAGGTGTGGAGTGGAGTGAGGGGTGAGGTGTGGAGTGAGGTGTGGAGTGGGATGAGGAGTAAAGGGTGGAGTGAGGTGTGGAGTGATGTGTGGAGTGGAGTGATGAGTAAGGTGTGGAGTGAGGTGTGGAGTGGAGTGAGGTGTGGAGTGGGGTGAGGAGTAAGGTGTGGAGTGAGGTGTGGAGTGGAGTGAGGTGTGGAGTGGGGTGTGGAGTGAGGTGAGGATTGAGACTTACTTCTTGAACTGCTTAAGGAAAATGCCCACATTCATGCCCCGCTTGGAGTCCAGGATACTGATCTGAAGACAGGAAAAAAAGACAAACATGATTCAGCGAAAGAGGATTTGAATAAAGATTTACAAAGGTACGTGTTGTGTTTGTGCGAGTCAACATGATCCTTTGATAATGGTCTTGTTAGGGTTGACATCCTATATAAATGTAAGGGTTGACATCCTATATATATGTAAGGGTCGACATCCTACATAAGTGTTAGGGTTGACATCCTATATAAATGTAAGGGTTGACATCCTATATAAATGTAAGGGTTGACATCCTATATAAGTGTTAGGGTTGACATCCTACATAAGTGTTAGGTTGACATTCTATATAAATGTAAGGGTTGACATCCTATATAAGTGTTAGGGTTGACATTCTATATAAGTGTTAGGTTGACATTCTATATAAGTGTTAGGGTTGACATCCTATATAAGTGTTAGGTTGACATCCTATATAAGTGTTAGGTTGACATCCTATATAAGTGTTAGGTTGACATCCTATATAAGTGTTAGGTTGACATCCTAAATAAGTGTTAGGTTGACATTCTATATAAGTCTTTGGGTTGACATCATATATAAGTGTTAGGGTTGACATTCTATATAAGTGTTAGGCTTGACATCCTATATAAGTGTTAGGGTTGACATCCTATATAAATGTAAGTGTTGACATCCTATATAAGTGTTAGGTTGACATTCTATATAAGTCTTTGGGTTGACATCCTATATAAGTCTTTGGGTTGACATCCTATATAAGTCTTTGGGTTGACATCCTATATAAGTGTTAGGTTGACATCCTATATAAGTGTTAGGTTGACATCCTATATAAGTGTTAGGGTTGACATCCTATATAAGTGTTAGGTTGACATCCTATATAAGTGTTAGGTTGACATCCTATATAAGTGTTAGGGTTGACATCCTATATAAGTGTTAGGTTGACATCCTATATAAGTGTTAGGTTGACATCCTATATAAGTGTTAGGTTGACATCCTATATAAGTGTTAGGTTGACATCCTAAATAAGTGTTAGGTTGACGTTCTATATAAGTCTTTGGGTTGACATCATATATAAGTGTTAGGGTTGACATTCTATATAAGTGTTAGGGTTGACATTCTATATAAGTGTTAGGGTTGACATCATATATAAGTGTTAGGGTTGACATTCTATATAAGTCTTTGGGTTGACATCCTATATAAGTGTTAAGATTGACATACTATATAAGTATTAGGGTTGACATCCTATATATGTGTTAGGGTTGACATCCTATATAAGTGTTAGAGTTGACATCCTATATATATGTAAGGGTTGACATCCTAAATAAGTGTTAGGGTTGACATTCTATATTTATGTAAGGGTTGACATCCTATATAAATGTAAGGGTTGACATCCTACATAAGTGTTAGGGTTGACATCCTATATATATGTAAGGGTTGACATCCTATATAAATGTAAGGGTTGACATCCTATATAAGTGTTAGAGTTGACATCCTATATAAGTGTTAGGGTCGACGTCCTATATAAGTGTTAGAGTTGACATCCTATATATATGTAAGGGTTGACATCCTACATAAGTGTTAGGGTTGACATCCTATACAAATGTAAGGGTTGACATCCTATATATATGTAAGGGTTGACATCCTACATAAGTGTTAGGATTGACATCCTATACAAATGTAAGGGTTGACATCCTATAAAAATTTAAGGGTCGACGTCCTATATAAGTGTTAGAGTTGACATCCTATATATATGTAAGGGTTGACATCCTACATAAGTGTTAGGGTTGACATCCTATATAAGTGTTAGTGTTGACATCATATATAAGTGTTAGGGTTGACATTCTATATAAGTGTTAGGGTTGACATTCTATATAAGTGTTAGGGTTGACATCATATATAAGTGTTAGGGTTGACATCCTATATAAGTGTTAGTGTTGACATCCTATATAGGTGTTAGGTTGACATCCTATATAAGTGTTAGGTTGACATCCTATTTAAGTGTTAGGTTGACATCCAATATAAGTGTTAGGTTGACATCCTATATAAGTGTTAGTGTTGACATCATATATAAGTGTTAGGTTGACATTCTATATAAGTGTTAGGGTTGACGTCCTATATACGTGTTAGGGTTGACATTCTATATAAGTGTTAGGGTTGACATCCTATATAAGTGTTAGGTTGACATCCTATATAAGTGTTAGGTTGACATCCTATATAAGTGTTAGTGTTGACATCGTATATAGGTGTTAGGTTGACATCCTATATAAGTGTTAGGTTGACATCCAATATAAGTGTTAGGTTGACATCCTATATAAGTGTTAGGTTGACATCCTATATAAGTGTTAGGTTGACATCCTATATATGTGTTAGGGTTGACATCCTATATAGGTGTTAGGTTGACATCCTATATAAGTGTTAGGTTGACATCCAATATAAGTCTTAGGTTGACATCCTATATAAGTGTTAGGTTGACATCCTATATAAGTGTTAGGGTTGACATCCTATATAAGTGTTAGGTTGACATCCAATATAAGTGTTAGGTTGACATCCAATATAAGTGTTAGGTTGACATCCTATATAAGTGTTAGGTTGACATCCTATATAAGTGTTAGGGTTGACATCCTATATAAGTGTTAGGTTGACATCCTATATAAGTGTTAGGTTGACATTCTATATAAGTGTTAGGTTGACATCCTATATAAGTGTTAGGTTGACATTCTATATAAGTGTTAGGGTTGACATCCTATATAAGTGTTAGGTTGACATCCTATATAAGTGTTAGGTTGACATCCTATATAAATGTAAGGGTTGATATCCTACATAAGTGTTAGCGTTGACATCCTATATAAGTGTTAGGTTGACATCCTATATAAGTGTTAGGTTGACATCCAATATAAGTGTTAGGTTGACATCCTATATAAGTGTTAGGGTTGACATCCTATATAAGTGTTAGGTTGACATCCTATATAAGTGTTAGGTTGACATTCTATATAAGTGTTAGGTTGACATCCTATATAAGTGTTAAGTTGACATTCTATATAAGTGTTAGGGTTGACATCCTATATAAGTGTTAGGTTGACATCCTATATAAGTGTTAGGTTGACATCCTATATAAATTTAAGGGTTGATATCCTACATAAGTGTTAGCGTTGACATCCTATATAAGTGTTAGGTTGACATCCTATATAAGTGTTATGTTGACATCCTAAATAAGTGTTAGGGTTGACATTCTATATAAGTGTTAGGGTTGACATCCTATATAAGTGTTAGTGTTGACATCCTATATAAGTGTTAGGTTGACATCCTATATAAGTGTTAGGGTTGACATCCTATATAAGTGTTAGGTTGACATCCTATATAAGTGATAGTGTTGACATCCTATATAAGTGTTAGGTTGACATCCTATATAAGTGTTAGGGTTGACATCCAATATAAGTGTTAAGTTGACATCCTATATAAGTGTTAGGTTGACATCCTATATAAGTGTTAGGGTTGACATCCTATATAAGTGTTAGGTTGACATCCTATATAAGTGTTAGGGTTGACATCCTATATAGGTGTTAGGTTGACATCCAATATAAGTGTTAGGTTGACATCCTATATAAGTGTTAGGTTGACATCCTATATAAGTGTTAGGTTGACATCCTATATAAGTGTTAGGTTGACATCCTATATAAGTGTTAGGTTGACATCCTATATAAGTGTTAGGTTGACATCCTATATAAGTGTTAGGTTGACATCCTATATAAGTGTTAGGTTGACATCCTATATAAGTGTTAGGGTTGACATTCTATATAAGTGTTAGGGTTGACATCATATATAAGTGTTAGGGTTGACATCATATATAAGTGTTAGGGTTGACATCCTATATAAGTGTTAGGTTGACATCCTATATAAGTGTTAGGGTTGACATCCTATATAAGTGTTAGGGTTGACATCCTATATAAGTGTTAGGTTGACATCCTATATAAGTGTTAGGGTTGACATCCTATATAGGTGTTAGGTTGACATCCTATATAAGTGTTAGGTTGACATCCAATATAAGTGTTAGGTTGACATCCTATATAAGTGTTAGGTTGACATCCTATATAAGTGTTAGGTTGACATCCTATATAAGTGTTAGGTTGACATTCTATATAAGTCTTTGGTTTGACATCCTATATAAGTCTTTGGGTTGACATCCTATATAAGTGTTAGGTTGACATCCTATATAAGTGTTAGGTTGACATCCTATATAAGTGTTAGGGTTGACATCCTATATAAGTGTTAGGTTGACATCCTATATAAGTGTTAGGTTGACATCCTATATAAGTGTTAGGGTTGACATCCTATATAAGTGTTAGGTTGACATCCTATATAAGTGTTAGGTTGACATCCTATATAAGTGTTAGGTTGACATCCTATATAAGTGTTAGGTTGACATCCTAAATAAGTGTTAGGTTGACGTTCTATATAAGTCTTTGGGTTGACATCATATATAAGTGTTAGGGTTGACATTCTATATAAGTGTTAGGGTTGACATTCTATATAAGTGTTAGGGTTGACATCATATATAAGTGTTAGGGTTGACATTCTATATAAGTCTTTGGGTTGACATCCTATATAAGTGTTAAGATTGACATACTATATAAGTATTAGGGTTGACATCCTATATATGTGTTAGGGTTGACATCCTATATAAGTGTTAGAGTTGACATCCTATATATATGTAAGGATTGACATCCTAAATTAGTGTTAGGGTTGACATTCTATATTTATGTAAGGGTTGACATCCTATATAAATGTAAGGGTTGACATCCTACATAAGTGTTAGGGTTGACATCCTATATATATGTAAGGGTTGACATCCTATATAAATGTAAGGGTTGACATCCTATATAAGTGTTAGAGTTGACATCCTATATAAGTGTTAGGGTCGGCGTCCTATATAAGTGTTAGAGTTGACATCCTATATATATGTAAGGGTTGACATCCTACATAAGTGTTAGGGTTGACATCCTATACAAATGTAAGGGTTGACATCCTATATATATGTAAGGGTTGACATCCTACATAAGTGTTAGGATTGACATCCTATACAAATGTAAGGGTTGACATCCTATAAAAATTTAAGGGTCGACGTCCTATATAAGTGTTAGAGTTGACATCCTATATATATGTAAGGGTTGACATCCTACATAAGTGTTAGGGTTGACATCCTATATAAGTGTTAGTGTTGACATCATATATAAGTGTTAGGGTTGACATTCTATATAAGTGTTAGGGTTGACATTCTATATAAGTGTTAGGGTTGACATCATATATAAGTGTTAGGGTTGACATCCTATATAAGTGTTAGTGTTGACATCCTATATAGGTGTTAGGTTGACATCCTATATAAGTGTTAGGTTGACATCCTATTTAAGTGTTAGGTTGACATCCAATATAAGTGTTAGGTTGACATCCTATATAAGTGTTAGTGTTGACATCATATATAAGTGTTAGGTTGACATTCTATATAAGTGTTAGGGTTGACGTCCTATATACGTGTTAGGGTTGACATTCTATATAAGTGTTAGGGTTGACATCCTATATAAGTGTTAGGTTGACATCCTATATAAGTGTTAGGTTGACATCCTATATAAGTGTTAGTGTTGACATCGTATATAGGTGTTAGGTTGACATCCTATATAAGTGTTAGGTTGACATCCAATATAAGTGTTAGGTTGACATCCTATATAAGTGTTAGGTTGACATCCTATATAAGTGTTAGGTTGACATCCTATATATGTGTTAGGGTTGACATCCTATATAGGTGTTAGGTTGACATCCTATATAAGTGTTAGGTTGACATCCAATATAAGTCTTAGGTTGACATCCTATATAAGTGTTAGGTTGACATCCTATATAAGTGTTAGGGTTGACATCCTATATAAGTGTTAGGTTGACATCCAATATAAGTGTTAGGTTGACATCCAATATAAGTGTTAGGTTGACATCCTATATAAGTGTTAGGTTGACATCCTATATAAGTGTTAGGGTTGACATCCTATATAAGTGTTAGGTTGACATCCTATATAAGTGTTAGGTTGACATTCTATATAAGTGTTAGGTTGACATCCTATATAAGTGTTAGGTTGACATTCTATATAAGTGTTAGGGTTGACATCCTATATAAGTGTTAGGTTGACATCCTATATAAGTGTTAGGTTGACATCCTATATAAATGTAAGGGTTGATATCCTACATAAGTGTTAGCGTTGACATCCTATATAAGTGTTAGGTTGACATCCTATATAAGTGTTAGGTTGACATCCAATATAAGTGTTAGGTTGACATCCTATATAAGTGTTAGGGTTGACATCCTATATAAGTGTTAGGTTGACATCCTATATAAGTGTTAGGTTGACATTCTATATAAGTGTTAGGTTGACATCCTATATAAGTGTTAAGTTGACATTCTATATAAGTGTTAGGGTTGACATCCTATATAAGTGTTAGGTTGACATCCTATATAAGTGTTAGGTTGACATCCTATATAAATTTAAGGGTTGATATCCTACATAAGTGTTAGCGTTGACATCCTATATAAGTGTTAGGTTGACATCCTATATAAGTGTTATGTTGACATCCTAAATAAGTGTTAGGGTTGACATTCTATATAAGTGTTAGGGTTGACATCCTATATAAGTGTTAGTGTTGACATCCTATATAAGTGTTAGGTTGACATCCTATATAAGTGTTAGGGTTGACATCCTATATAAGTGTTAGGTTGACATCCTATATAAGTGATAGTGTTGACATCCTATATAAGTGTTAGGTTGACATCCTATATAAGTGTTAGGGTTGACATCAATATAAGTGTTAAGTTGACATCCTATATAAGTGTTAGGTTGACATCCTATATAAGTGTTAGGGTTGACATCCTATATAAGTGTTAGGTTGACATCCTATATAAGTGTTAGGGTTGACATCCTATATAGGTGTTAGGTTGACATCCAATATAAGTGTTAGGTTGACATCCTATATAAGTGTTAGGTTGACATCCTATATAAGTGTTAGGTTGACATCCTATATAAGTGTTAGGTTGACATCCTATATAAGTGTTAGGTTGACATCCTATATAAGTGTTAGGTTGACATCCTATATAAGTGTTAGGTTGACATCCTATATAAGTGTTAGGGTTGACATTCTATATAAGTGTTAGGGTTGACATCATATATAAGTGTTAGGGTTGACATCATATATAAGTGTTAGGGTTGACATCCTATATAAGTGTTAGGTTGACATCCTATATAAGTGTTAGGTTGACATCCTATATAAGTGTTAGGGTTGACATCCTATATAAGTGTTAGGTTGACATCCTATATAAGTGTTAGGGTTGACATCCTATATAGGTGTTAGGTTGACATCCTATATAAGTGTTAGGTTGACATCCAATATAAGTGTTAGGTTGACATCCTATATAAGTGTTAGGTTGACATCCTATATAAGTGTTAGGTTGACATCCTATATAAGTGTTAGTGTTGACATCCTAGATAGGTGTTAGGTTGACATCCTATATAAGTGTTTGGTTGACATCCAATATAAGTGTTAGGTTGACATCCTATATAAGTGTTAGGTTGACATCCTATATAAGTGTTAGGTTGACATCCTATATAAGTGTTAGGGTTGACATCCTATATAGGTGTTAGGTTGACATCCTATATAAGTGTTAGGTTGACATCCAATATAAGTGTTAGGTTGACATCCTATATAAGTGTTAGGTTGACATCCTATATAAGTGTTAGGGTTGACATCCTATATAAGTGTTAGGTTGACATCCAATATAAGTGTTAGGTTGACATCCAATATAAGTGTTAGGTTGACATCCTATATAAGTGTTAGGTTGACATCCTATATATGTGTTAGGTTGACATCCAATATAAGTGTTAGGTTGACATCCTATATAAGTGTTAGGGTTGACATCCTATATAAGTGTTAGGTTGACATCCTATATAAGTGTTAGGTTGACATTCTATATAAGTCTTTGGGTTGACATCATATATAAGTGTTAGGGTTGACATTCTATATAAGTGTTAGGCTTGACATCCTATATAAGTGTTAGGGTTGACATCCTATATAAATGTAAGTGTTGACATCCTATATAAGTGTTAGGTTGACATTCTATATAAGTCTTTGGGTTGACATCCTATATAAGTCTTTGGGTTGACATCCTATATAAGTCTTTGGGTTGACATCCTATATAAGTGTTAGGTTGACATCCTATATAAGTGTTAGGTTGACATCCTATATAAGTGTTAGGGTTGACATCCTATATAAGTGTTAGGTTGACATCCTATATAAGTGTTAGGTTGACATCCTATATAAGTGTTAGGGTTGACATCCTATATAAGTGTTAGGTTGACATCCTATATAAGTGTTAGGTTGACATCCTATATAAGTGTTAGGTTGACATCCTATATAAGTGTTAGGTTGACATCCTAAATAAGTGTTAGGTTGACGTTCTATATAGGTGTTAGGTTGACATCCTATATAAGTGTTAGGTTGACATCCAATATAAGTGTTAGGTTGACATCCTATATAAGTGTTAGGTTGACATCCTATATAAGTGTTAGGTTGACATCCTATATAAGTGTTAGTGTTGACATCCTATATAAGTGTTTGGTTGACATCCAATATAAGTGTTAGGTTGACATCCTATATAAGTGTTAGGTTGACATCCTATATAAGTGTTAGGTTGACATCCTATATAAGTGTTAGGGTTGACATCCTATATAGGTGTTAGGTTGACATCCTATATAAGTGTTAGGTTGACATCCAATATAAGTGTTAGGTTGACATCCTATATAAGTGTTAGGTTGACATCCTATATAAGTGTTAGGGTTGACATCCTATATAAGTGTTAGGTTGACATCCAATATAAGTGTTAGGTTGACATCCAATATAAGTGTTAGGTTGACATCCTATATAAGTGTTAGGTTGACATCCTATATATGTGTTAGGTTGACATCCAATATAAGTGTTAGGTTGACATCCTATATAAGTGTTAGGGTTGACATCCTATATAAGTGTTAGGTTGACATCCTATATAAGTGTTAGGTTGACATTCTATATAAGTGTTAGGTTGACATCCTATATAAGTGTTAGGTTGACATTCTATATAAGTGTTAGGGTTGACATCCTATATAAGTGTTAGGTTGACATCCTATATAAGTGTTAGGTTGACATCCTATATAAATGTAAGGGTTGATATCCTACATAAGTGTTAGCGTTGACATCCTATATAAGTGTTAGGTTGACATCCTATATAAGTGTTATGTTGACATCCTAAATAAGTGTTAGGGTTGACATTCTATATAAGTGTTAGGGTTGACATCCTATATAAGTGTTAGGTTGACATCCTATATAAGTGTTAGTGTTGACATCCTATATAAGTGTTAGGTTGACATCCTATATAAGTGTTAGGGTTGACATCCTATATAAGTGTTAGGTTGACATCCTATATAAGTGATAGTGTTGACATCCTATATAAGTGTTAGGTTGACATCCTATATAAGTGTTAGGGTTGACATCCAATATAAGTGTTAAGTTGACATCCTATATAAGTGTTAGGGTTGACATCCTATATAAGTGTTAGGTTGACATCCTATATAAGTGTTAGGGTTGACATCCTATATAGGTGTTAGGTTGACATCCAATATAAGTGTTAGGTTGACATCCTATATAAGTGTTAGGGTTGACATCCTATATAAGTGTTAGGTTGACATCCTATATAAGTGTTAGGGTTGACATCCTATATAAGTGTTAGGGTTGACATCATATATAAGTGTTAGGGTTGACGTCCTATATAAGTGTTAGGTTGACATCCTATATAAGTGTTAGGGTTGACATCCTATATAAGTGTTAGGTTGACATCCTATATAAGTGTTAGGTTGACATTCTATATAAGTGTTAGGTTGACATCCTATATAAGTGTTAGGTTGACATTCTATATAAGTGTTAGGGTTGACATCCTATATAAGTGTTAGGTTGACATCCTATATAAGTGTTAGGTTGACATCCTATATAAATGTAAGGGTTGATATCCTACATAAGTGTTAGGTTGACATCCTATATAAGTGTTAGGTTGACATCCTATATAAGTGTTATGTTGACATCCTAAATAAGTGTTAGGGTTGACATTCTATATAAGTGTTAGGGTTGACATCCTATATAAGTGTTAGGTTGACATCCTATATAAGTGTTAGTGTTGACATCCTATATAAGTGTTAGGTTGACATCCTATATAAGTGTTAGGGTTGACATCCTATATAAGTGTTAGGTTGACATCCTATATAAGTGATAGTGTTGACATCCTATATAAGTGTTAGGTTGACATCCTATATAAGTGTTAGGGTTGACATCCAATATAAGTGTTAAGTTGACATCCTATATAAGTGTTAGGTTGACATCCTATATAAGTGTTAGGGTTGACATCCTATATAAGTATTAGGTTGACATCCTATATAAGTGTTAGGGTTGACATCCTATATAGGTGTTAGGTTGACATCCAATATAAGTGTTAGGTTGACATCCTATATAAGTGTTAGGGTTGACATCCTATATAAGTGTTAGGTTGACATCCTATATAAGTGTTAGGGTTGACATCCTATATAAGTGTTAGGGTTGACATCATATATAAGTGTTAGGGTTGACGTCCTATATTAGTGTTAGGTTGACATCCTATATAAGTGTTAGGGTTGACATCCTATATAAGTGTTAGGTTGACATCCTATATAAGTGTTAGTGTTGACATCCTATATAAGTGTTAGGTTGACAGCCTATATAAGTGTTAGGGTTGACATCCAATATAAGTGTTAGGTTGACATCCTATATAAGTGTTAGGTTGACATCCTATATAAGTGTTAGGGTTGACATCCTATATAAGTGTTAGGTTGACATCCTATATAAGTGTTAGGTTGACATCCTATATAAGTGTTAGGTTGACATCCTATATAAGTGTTAGGTTGACATCCTATATAAGTGTTAGGTTGACATCCTATATACGTGTTAGGTTGACATCCTATATAAGTGTTAGGTTGACATCCTATATAAGTGTTAGGTTGACATCCTATATAAGTGTTAGGTTGACATCCTATATAAGTGTTAGGTTGACATCCTATATAAGTGTTAGGTTGACATCCTATATAAGTGTTAGGTTGACATCCTATATAAGTGTTAGGTTGACATCCTATATAAGTGTTAGGGTTGACATCCTATATAAGTGTTAGGGTTGACATCCTATATAAGTGTTAGGGTTGACATCCTATATAAGTGTTAGTGTTGACATCCAATATAAGTGTTAGGTTGACATCCTATATAAGTGTTAGGGTTGACGTCCTATATAAGTGTTAGGTTGACATCCTAATAATACAGTAATACAGCTGACGTACCAGACAGTAGGGGTGGGACGATACAGTTTTCACACAATTCGATACGATATTTAATACAAGATTCACGGTTCCATATTTTTCGGTTCGATAACAAAAATTGAAAACTCTTGATTTTTATATAATTGTTTAAAATTATGTACATTGTAAATGTCTCTTTAGGAATAATTCTAATATAAAATAAAAAATTCACTCTGAAGGCACAAACCTAAAATAAATCTAGCAAATGCGCTGTGTAACAAAACATTATATTTATTTTTATAAACGTGTTGCATTTAAATTAGACTGTTAATGTCTCTTTAGGAATACTTCTAATATAAAATAAAAAGTTCACGCAGAATGCACAAGAGTAGAAGAAATCTGACAAATTCCTCATGTAACAAAACGTATATATGTCCCCTCAAAGGGACATATTTTTGTAAGAAAAATTAAGTAGTAAACATTCTGTGGGGAGAGAATCTTTGAGAAGTAACAATATCTCCCGCAGTGGAAAAGATCTGTTCACTGCTTAACTGCCCTGCAAAGCTTACAAATAGTATTGTTCCTGTCCACTACTCGCTTATCATTCTCAGACTTCCCCGGAAAGCCAAAATGCTTCCATACTGGCGAACGCAGCGAACATATAGCATCCTCAAATCCGAGTGTTTCGCGACCACCTGCAGCCACCTTTTTTCTGGTCTGAGCGCGAGCAACGGCATTGGCACAAAAGACGAGGATCGCGCCCCCTGCTGTATATTTAAAAATAATAATTGCATTTATTAAATGGTGATTTAGACATACGAATTGGATTCAATGTAACATATTTTTTCGATTTGTTGCGAATTTGCCCTCGATATGAATCGTAAAATACTCCTATTGCGTTCGATCGAAATTCGATTATTTGTCCCACCCCTACCAGACAGTAATACAGCTGCCGTACCAGACGGTAATACAGCTGCCGTACCAGACGGTAATACAGCTGCCGTACCAGACAGTAATACAGCTGCCGTACCAGACAGTAATACAGCTGCCGTACCAGACAGTAATACAGCTGCCGTACCAGACAATAATACAGCTGCCGTACCAGACAGTAATACAGCTGCAGTACCAGTCAGTAATACAGCTGCCGTACCAGTCAGTAATAAAGCTGCCGTACCAGTCAGTAATACAGCTGCCGTACCAGACAGTAATACAGCTGCCGTACCAGTAAGTAATACAGCTGCCGTACCAGTCAGTAATACAGCTGCCGTACCAGACAATAATACAGCTGCCGTACCAGTCGGTAATACAGCTGCCGTACCAGTCAGTAATACAGCTGCCGTACCAGACAGTAATTCAGCTGCGTACCAGACGGTAATACAGCTGTCTACCAGTCGGTAATTCAGCGTACCAAACAGTAAGACAGCTGCCGTACCAGACAGTAATACAGCTGCCGTACCAGTAAGTAATACAGCTGCCGTACCAGTCAGTAATACAGCTGCCGTACCAGTCAGTAATACAGCTGCCGTACCAGTCGGTAATACAGCTGCCGTACCAGTCAGTAATACAGCTGCCGTACCAGTCAGTAATAAAGCTGCCGTACCAGTCAGTAATACAGCTGCCGTACCAGACAGTAATACAGCTGCCGTACCAGTAAGTAATACAGCTGCCGTACCAGTCAGTAATACAGCTGCCGTACCAGACAATAATACAGCTGCCGTACCAGTCGGTAATTCAGCTGCCGTACCAAACAGTAAGACAGCTGCCGCACCAGACAGTAATACAGCTGCCGTACCAGTAAGTAATACAGCTGCCGTACCAGTCAGTAATACAGCTGCCGTACCAGTCAGTAATACAGCTGCCGTACCAGTCAGTAATACAGCTGCCGTACCAGACAGTAATTCAGCTGCGTACCAGACGGTAATACAGCTGTCTACCAGTCGGTAATTCAGCTGCGTACCAGTCAGTAATACAGCTGCCGTACCAATCAGTAATACAGCTGCCGTACCAGACGGTAATACAGCTGCCCTACCAGACGGTAATCTAGCTGCCGTACCAGTCGGTAATACAGCTGCCGTACCAGTCGGTAATTCAGCTGCCGTACCAGTCGGTAATACAGCTGCGTACCAGACAGTAATACAGCTGCCGCACCATTCGGTAATACAGCTGCCGCACCAGTCGGTAATACAGCTGCCGCACCAGTCGGTAATACAGCTGCCGTACCAGACAGTAATACAGCTGCCGTACCGTTGAGTAATAATCGTTTTTTTAAGTATGCTGCCCTGAGGGCGACAGTTCAATATTGATTTATTAAGAGTTGATTCATTGTATTGGAGTTGATTCATTGTATTGGAGTTGATTCATTGTATTGGAGTTAATTAAATGATGCTTAATTAATTATCCATTGCTCCTTAATGTGTAGGAAGTAAAGGAATCACTCAACCAGACTCACCTCGTCCTTGTTCTCTTTGAAGGATCTTGTCCTGGTGATACCAGCTGAGGAGAGACCACTAGCGGCAGGAGCAACCCCACCTCTCCGCACCTCCTCCTGTTGGCCAAAGAGCTCCTCCACGGAGCGTACATCAATCTGATACTGCTGCTGGCAGCGCACTGCCATAGTCCAGATGTTGGGCTTCCCTCGAACCTTCTCCTCCGGAATGGGTTTCCAGAAGAAGCTCCGCACACGCCGCTTCTTCCGGATGCCATGGCTAGATGGTGGTGGGGGAGGGGCCGGGGGGGCATTGGGGAGTGGGGGAGGGGCCGGGGCATCACAGTGAGGTGGAGGGGTGTGGTGCACGGGGGGGAGGGGCGAACATGAGGTGAAGTGGTGAGGCCCAACATGTGGGAGGGGTTTGTGGAGGTGCTGCAGCTCTCCGTCTCATTGGTCGGCAATGAGCTGCTCATAACATGCATTATACTACTAGCACACCAGTGGGGCGGGGCCTATTGGGGAGGTGCCCAGTGGGTGGGGTCTAGTGGGGGCGGGGCCTAGAGGGGCCAGTGCGTCTACTTAACTTGGGCCAAAAGCTCACTTTTTGAAGATTTGAACAAGCCCAATAATGTAACAACCTTTCACTTGACCTAAACACAAGTTATTCAGGTTTATAGGAGGATTAATGAACTGACTTGGGATTTGAAAAATGTGACCAATCTGGTTACATAAAGGATTATAACTTTGTTCTTGTGACAAAAAGAAAAAAAATCACGGGTCAAGATTTAAAGATCAAGTGCAAACTTTCCTTGAGGAAACGGGGGGAAGTTTCTGTACGTCTTTTTAGTCATGATGAGCTTTGCACTCTGTGATTCTGACTGTCTCCATCCTGCCGCCAGCTGGGCTCTGGTAGGGTTCTGGGAGGTGCCTGTGGAGGTCTTCATCGTAGGGGTAACGCTATAAAGCTGTGGACATAGAAAAAGTACAACATTATTTTGGGGCAGTCAAGCGTGGAGCTATCACTGGAAAGACCTGTAGTTGGGGGAATATGAGGGTACAAGAGAACAAAGAGAGAAGCAGAACCCCCCAGGAGAGGAACCATGAAAGGGAAATGCCATACTGCTCACACTCTCCATTTATATTATGACATGACACTCTCCATTTATATTATGACATGACACCCTCCATTTGTATTATGACATGACACTCTCTATTTATATTATGACATGACACTCTCTATTTATATTATGACATGACACTCTCTATTTATATTATGACATGACACTTCATTTATATTATGACATGGCACTCCCCATTTATAATATGACATGGCACTCTCCATTTATATTATGACATGACACTCTCTATTTATATTATGACATGACACTCTCTATTTATATTATGACATGACACTCTCTATTTATATTATGACATGACACTTCATTTATATTATGACATGACACTCTCCATTTATATTATGACATGACACCCTCCATTTATATTATGACATGACACTCTCCATTTATATTATGACATGACACCCTCCATTTATATTATGACATGACACCCTCCATTTATATTATGACATGACACCCTCCATTTATATTATGACATGACACTCTCCATTTATATTATGACATGACACTCTCCATTTATATTATGACATGACACCCTCCATTTATATTATGACATGACACTCTCTATTTATATTATGACATGACACTCTCTATTTATATTATGACATGACACTTCATTTATATTATGACATGGCACTCCCCATTTATAATATGACATGGCACTCTCCATTTATATTATGACATGACACTCTCCATTTATATTATGACATGGCACTCCCCATTTATAATATGGCATGACACTCTCCATTTATATTATGACATGACACCCTCCATTTATATTATGACATGACACCCTCCATTTATATTATGACATGACACTCTCTATTTATATTATGACATGACACTCTCTATTTATATTATGACATGACACTTCATTTATATTATGACATGGCACTCCCCATTTATAATATGACATGGCACTCTCCATTTATATTATGACATGACACTCTCCATTTATATTATGACATGACACTCTCCATTTATATTATGACATGACACTCTCCATTTATATTATGACATGGCACTCCCCATTTATATTATGACATGGCACTCCCCATTTATAATATGACATGACACTCTCCATTTATATTATGACATGACACCCTCCATTTATATTATGACATGACACCCTCCATTTATATTATGACATGACACTCTCTATTTATATTATGACATGACACTTCATTTATATTATGACATGGCACTCCCCATTTATATTATGACATGGCACTCCCCATTTATATTATGACATGACACTCTCCATTTATATTATGACATGGCACTCCCCATTTATAATATGACATGGCACTCCCCATTTATATTATGACATGACACTCTCCATTTATATTATGACATGGCACTCCCCATTTATAATATGACATGACACTCTCCATTTATATTATGACATGACACTCTCCATTTATATTATGACATGACACTCTCCATTTATATTATGACATGACACTCTCCATTTATATTATGACATGACACCCTCCATTTATATTATAACTCTTGATTTACCCTGAATCAGACTGAGCACCAGGTAGATGCCCCTGAATCAGTCTGAGCACCGGGTAGATGCCCCTGAATCAGTCTGAGCACCAGGTAGATGCCCCTGAATCAGTCTGAGCACCAGGTAGATGCCCCTGAATCAGTCTGAGCACCAGGTAGATGCCCCTGAATCAGTCTGAGCACCAGGTAGATGCCCCTGAATCAGTCTGAGCACCAGGTAGATGCCCCTGAATCAGGCTGAGCACCGGGTAGATGCCCCTGAACCAGTCTGAGCACCGGGTAGATGCCCCTGAACCAGTCTGAGCACCAGGTAGATGCCCCTGAATCAGTCTGAGCACCAGGTAGATGCCTCTGAATCAGTCTGAGCACCAGGTAGATGCCCCTGAATCAGGCTGAGCACCAGGTAGATGCCCCTGAACCAGTCTGAGCACCAAGTAGATGCCCCTGAATCAGTCTGAGCACCAGGTAGATGCCCCTGAATCAGTCTGAGCACCAGGTAGATGCCCCTGAATCAGTCTGAGCACCGGGCAGATGCCCCTGAACCAGTCTGAGCACCAGGTAGATGCCCCTGAATCAGGCTGAGCACCAGGTAGATGCCCCTGAACCAGTCTGAGCACCAAGTAGATGCCCCTGAATCAGTCTGAGCACCAGGTAGATGCCCCTGAACCAGTCTGAGCACCAGGTAGATGCCCCTGAATCAATCTGAGCACCAGGTAGATGCCCCTGAATCAGTCTGAGCACCAGGTAGATGCCCCTGAATCAGTCTGAGCACCAGGTAGATGCCCCTGAATCAGACTGAGCACCGGGTAGATGCCCCTGAATCAGTCTGAGCACCGGGTAGATGCCCCTGAATCAGTCTGAGCACCAGGTAGATGCCCCTGAATCAGTCTGAGCACCAGGTAGATGCCCCTGAATCAGTCTGAGCACCAGGTAGATGCCTCTGAATCAGTCTGAGCACCAGGTAGATGCCCCTGAATCAGGCTGAGCACCAGGTAGATGCCCCTGAACCAGTCTGAGCACCAAGTAGATGCCCCTGAATCAGTCTGAGCACCAGGTAGATGCCCCTGAATCAGTCTGAGCACCAGGTAGATGCCCCTGAATCAGTCTGAGCACCGGGCAGATGCCCCTGAACCAGTCTGAGCACCAGGTAGATGCCCCTGAATCAGGCTGAGCACCAGGTAGATGCCCCTGAACCAGTCTGAGCACCAGGTAGATGCCCCTGAATCAGTCTGAGCACCAGGTAGATGCCCCTGAACCAGTCTGAGCACCAGGTAGATGCCCCTGAATCAATCTGAGCACCAGGTAGATGCCCCTGAATCAGTCTGAGCACCAGGTAGATGCCCCTGAATCAGTCTGAGCACCAGGTAGATGCCCCTGAATCAGACTGAGCACCGGGTAGATGCCCCTGAATCA
Source organism: Dallia pectoralis (assembly GCA_029465975.1). NCBI lineage: Eukaryota > Metazoa > Chordata > Actinopteri > Esociformes > Umbridae > Dallia > Dallia pectoralis. Next base: position 19,238,117 of record CM055742.1, on the reverse strand, counting down.
GTCTGAGCACCGGGTAGATGCCCCTGAATCAGTCTGAGCACCAGGTAGATGCCCCTGAACCAGTCTGAGCACCAGGCAGATGCCAGTCTGTTTGACGAGGAGTGGACTGGCCTATCTACAGCATGTAATAAAACTATAAACAGCTAATAATCAACATTATAATATGCTAAGGACTTGTTATCAATCAGTCGCAACCAGGGGAGTAACACACATCAAGGCCTACTTGGTTAGCTTTAACCACAGATATCAAACATCTTAGTTGTTACCAAGCATGAATAACAAGTCAATAGATGTTAACCCAATCAAACACCTGTGAGAGATGTTGGATCTGGACCACCACAATGGAAACACCAAATGAGTACTGATAATTCGGGAGAATGGTGTCCATCTCTCCAGTATAATTCCAGAGACTCATAGAATATATATGTCAAGACACATTTAAGATTCTTGTTTAAGACAACATAAAACAGTGTAATTGTGTCTTAGTGGAACAGAACCTATAATTTAAAACATATATATTTGTTCAATTCGGGACCGTATTTTCTGGATATTGTCTGGTAATATAAGAAGTAACCTCCAGGAATGTGGATAGAAGTACTTGAAGACATATCCCTTTGTTGGAGACCGCGAGCACTAGGAAGTTGAGGAGGATCTTCTTCCCCTTTCAAATCAAGACCAATAGTTCTCCAATAATGGCAAACTGTCTCCAAACCACACATCACTCTCAACCAGTGCACAGACGGCCTCTGTAATGTGACAGGCCCTAGAAAATGGATAGATGATCTGCCAAAAAAAGGAACTGGATATGAGGCATATTCATGGTCTGGCGGAAACATGGGTGAAAAGTTGAGGTTGTCGTATTGTCAGCCCCAAGCACTGACTGATGTTGCAATCTCTGCCTCCCTCTGGCTGCTTGCTGACAAATACGAAACGCATAAGTGTAACGGGGTGGGCTTTTTGGGTTTCCGTAGTGTAAGCGAGGGGCAGCTGGGAATCAGCCCGAAAGAGGGTGGAAAAACGGTGTTGGTGACGCAGTTTTATTGCCAGTCGAATGCTAGCAAGCAAGAGTGCTTTGAAGCCGTAAATGTGTAACGCTACCACTGTTGAGGAATAAAGCAGAAGTTCATTGGTGAAATTAACTGACGCGTTGCTGTTGTGTGTTACGGCTCTGTTGGCCCGGATTACTAGACGCAGGTTACCAGCCACGAGCCAAGTTGTCGCATTGAGACCAGCTCGCTCCCAACTACGGTTCGGGGCGTGAACGCTGAGAAGGTAACACTGGGGGCTCGTCCTTGGATCTAAATAAAGAAATGACGGCGTTCGGGGCTCGAGCTAATGCTAGTGCTGGGACTACGATGTCTGTTGAGAGGGAAACGTTAAACGTAAGCACCAACCCGTTTGTAACAGATATAAGAGACATTAATATGAACCCAGTTAATTACGGGGACGGCCGGGACGATTACAGCACCCAACTTTTCGCGGCTGGCACGGAACGAACATTAGCCGGGAACAGCGCGATTGTTTACGGCCGGATGCCATTATACGACCCGGCTCCGCCCCCCACACCACCGTCACCACGGTTGACTAACCCATTCTTAATGCCCGGGGAATCTAGAAATGAAACAGATGAACAGAACCCATTTTCCCCAGCCCATGCATGGCTTTCTCAGTTCACTTCGACACCTTTTACACCCTGCATGCCCCGGCCCGAGGAACGTAGTGGAGTAATAAGCTACGCCCACGACGATAACTATGCCTCACACCGTGATCGATACCAGTATGGTCGGTCAGCTGCGGGAAGGGCCAAGTCGGCGCCACGGTTTTCACACGCAGAACCAGATGTCGAAATAATGGACACTAGTGATGATGAGTATTACGGGCATAAAGAGAGAATTCCAATATTAAAGCCGGGCCATTTTGATGGAACGGGCTCCTGGAAAGACTTTATTCACCGGTTTGAAAGCTGTGCAAGAGCAAACCATTGGTCAGAAATGACAATGGCAGTTCAACTAAGATTCAGCCTGACTGGCGCGGCTGAAGCTATCGTCCATAAAAACCCAAGATCTGACCGCTGGAGCTACCGACGGATTGTGACTGAAATAGAGACCGCCTACGGGCCGCGTTCTGACCATGCAGCAGCCACCTGCATCGAACTGAGACAGAGGATTCGGGGGCAAAACGAAGCCTTACACCTATTAAGGGATGACATATACGAGAAAGTGTCCATTGTTTATGCTGACCGTACAGAGCTGGAGCAGGACGCCATCAGCGTGGAGGTTTTCACCAACGCCCTGGCCGACCCTGACGTGGTGCAAAAACTACTGGAGAAGCAGCCGCGCACCCTATCCAGAGCATATGACATTGCACACAGCCACGAGACTACCAAGAGGGCCGCCAGAACGGTCACACAGTTCATGCAGCCTGGCCAACGTGGTTTCGTAAATCAGAGTGCCAGGGCCTCCACAGTACATGAGAGTAACAGCAGGCTAGCTTGCGTGGAGCCAGTGGGGGTAGCTGTTTGGTCCATTGACTCACCAGAAAGGGCTCCAAGATTGAATCAGCAGTGGCGCCAGAAGAGAGACACAAATGTCAAAAGGCCTATGGGGGATGTTCAATGCCACAACTGCTCTGGTCTAGGGCATATCCAGAGGAACTGCCCTTCCCCCCGTCGACCCAGACAGCAAGGCTGGACAGTCAGTAAGAACACAGCACCTGACCCAGGTAAAGTGGTCACCTGTACTGTGAGTCAGGAAGATGACATGTGTGTTAAAATACTGATGTATGAACTGGAAATGCGTGCTCTACTTGACTCTGGTGCTCGGAGGAATGTGTTGCCCCTCCATGTCTTTAACTCCTTCCCCACAGAGTCCAGGACCCCAATAGAGCCATCGGCCGCACAGGTCCTGCAGGGTATCGGCCCCAGTGGTTTGGCAGTGCTGGGGGAAGTCAACCTACCAGTACAAGTTGGGAGCATAGCTACCAATGTGAACTTTATTATTGCAGACACTACAGAGAATACGGAGGTTATCCTGGGGCACCCTTTCCTCCATCAGACAAGTGCCCAGCTAGACTATGGTCGCCGTGAGATAACCCTTTTTGGTGAAAAGGTACCTCGTTTTGAACCAAGCCATCAGCCCCGGGTGCACATTGTCAGAGTGGCCCGCACAACAGTGTTGGAGTCTGGGTGGGAGTATGTAGTGCCTGGCACCGCCCACCTGCACCATGTTACTGAGGGGGACCTGATGCTGAGCCCGACTAAGGGTTTCGTAGAAAAGCACCATGTTCTGGTGGCTCGCGTCGTCGTACAGGCGCAACGGTCAACCAATGTGCCCATCAGAATCTTCAACCCGGGTGCTCTACCTGTCACTTTGAAGAGAGGTGTTGTGGCAGGGATTCTGCAGCCAGCCACAGTGTTGAAGAAGATGGACCCCAAGCCGTTTTTGGCCCCACCGGGTTTTGAACCTACCGACTCTGCCTGTGCTTCTTTACCTAGTCACCTGCAGGTCTTGTATAACGACAGCTGTGGTGGTCTGTCCGGGGGCGACCAGGAGAGTTTGGCGCGCCTGCTACGGTCTTACAGTGACGTCTTTTCCTCTGGGCCCACTGACCTTGGTCGTACGGGGCTCGTGCAACATGATATCCTCACCACCCCGGGTCCGACGGTGAAACAACAACCGCGCAGGATGGCTAGAGACAAACAAACTGCAGCAGATCAGCAGGTGCAGCAGAGCCTGGAAACTGGGGTGGCCCGACCCAGCAACAGCAGCTGGGCCGCACCAATCATTATGGTCAAGAAGAAGGACGAGACCTTGCGGTTATGTGTCGACTACAGGCCCCTAAACGAGAGGACCATAAAGGATGCTTATCCACTGCCCCGCATCCAGGACACCTTAGACCCACTGTCCACTGCCAGGTACTTCAGCACGCTGGATTTAACATCAGGTTACTGGCAGGTGGAGATGACGCCAAGAGCCAGAAAAGCCGCTGCTTTCTGCACCCGTAAGGGCCTGTTTGAATGGAACGTGATGCCTTTTGGACTGTGCAATGTGCCGGCCACGTTCCAGAGGCTCATGGACCGTGTCCTGGCGGGGCTGCAGTGGGAAACCTGTCTGGTCTACCTCGATGACATCATTGTCCTAGGGCGGGATGGAACTGAAATGTTGGAGCGGCTGAGTCAAGTGTTCGGCAGACTACGCGTAGCCAACTTGAAACTCAAACCGTCAAAATGTGTCCTTTTCCGAGAGCAAGTGGTTTACTTGGGGCACATTGTCTCTGCCAAAGGCGTCGCCACCGACCCCAAAAAGATCCAAAAGGTGGCTGGGTGGCCCGCACCCCGAAGCGTATCTGAAGTGCGTGGGTTTATCGGCCTGGCTTCGTATTACCGACGTTTCGTTAAAGATTTCGCCTCAGTTGCCAAGCCCCTACACGAACTGACCAAAAAGTATGCACGTTTTAACTGGACAGACGAATGCCAGGAGGCGTTTGAACAGCTTAAAAGCCACCTGACTTCAGCACCCGTGCTGGGCTATCCCCTCGACAGTGGCCAGTTGCTCCTCGACACAGACGCCAGTGACTGGGGAATTGGAGCAGTCCTCTCCCAAGTGCAAGAAGGGGAGGAGAGAGTACTTGCTTATGGGAGCAGGAGATTGTCAGCTACTGAGCAAAATTATTGCACCACCAGACGAGAACTTCTGGCGGCGGTTGAATTCACTTCTCATTTCCGGCAGTACCTGCTAGGGAGATCATTCATTATACGGACTGACCACAGCAGCCTGCGCTGGTTGACTCGGATGAGGGAGCCTGAAGGCCAACTCGCTCGCTGGCTGGAAAAACTGGCAGAGTACGACTTCCGGGTGATCCATCGTCCAGGGAGACATCACCAAAATGCAGACGCTCTCTCCAGAAGACCCTGTGGAATATCCTGCCCATGCACTGTGCCAGAGCCTAGCCTTCAGGACCAGTTTCAGCACAAAGGGATTCAGTGCAACATGGCAAAGAGTCAGGATGCTGGGGAAACTCCTGCAGAGCAACCTCCAGTGGGGGTAGTAGTGCCCGAAAGTAGCTATGGAGGCAGCCCTGCAGTCGAGCCTGAGTACCTTCCAGTGGGGGTGGTGGATGCTGTAAGTGACAATCAAGCTGACTCTTTGTTCCGTCCAGGCGTCTATAGGGTCAGTGGGCCAGCCCAAACCAACCTGTTCGGTGGTTGGACCAGGGAGGAGTTAATCAGTGCTCAAGAAGCTGACCCGGATATAGCACCAGTAAGGAAGTGGTTGGACGAAGGGAGGGGTAGGCCATCTTGGGCTGACATAGCACCCTACGGCCCTGCCACCAAAGCATACTGGTCGCAGTGGAAAAGGCTCTACCTGAAAGACAGAGTTTTGTTAAGGAAGTTTTACTGTACAGATGGAAGAGTGTTCTATCCACAGATCCTACTGCCTCAAGAGTACCGCATCTCAGTGACAGAACAATTACATGATGGCCCAATCGGCGGCCATTTTGGAGGAGAAAGGACCCTCGCACGTCTCAAGGCCCGGTACTACTGGTACAATATGAGAGATGACGTCACCCTGTGGTGCCGCACTTGTACCAGCTGTGCGGCAAAAGCCCGCCCCAAGAAAACACCTCAAGCCGCCATGGGCACAGTGCGAGTTGGTGCACCCTTTGAACGGATCGCAGTTGATTTAATGGGACCATTAAATGAGACTGAAAGGTACAACCGCTACATAATAGTGGTACAGGACTATTTTAGTAAATGGGTGGAGGCTTATCCTGTTCCCAACCAACAAGCAACAACAGTGGCTGAAAAGATTGTTTCTGAGTGGGTGTGTAGGTACAGAGCTCCACAGTGCCTGCATAGCGACCAGGGTACCAATTTTGAGTCGGCTGTGTTCCGGGAAATGTGTGAGTTGCTGGGAATCGACAAGACACGGACCACACCGTTTCGTCCACAGTCAGATGGCCAAGTGGAGCGTTTCAATGCCACCCTGCAGAAAATCATAGCCACCACCGCAGAACGATGTCATTGGGACTGGGACATTATGACACCGTATGCAGTCATGGCTTACCGTGCTACCAAACACAGCTCCACAGGCCTGACGCCTAATATGATGCTGTTTGGACGGGAAATTACAGAGCCAGTGGATCTTGTTGCTGGGCTGCCACCTGACCCAGACAACACTACTACCCCTCCATCTTATGTTGTACAGCTCAAGAAGCGTCTCGAGCTATCTCACCAGTTGGCCCGAGAGGCGTTGGGAAAATCTGTTGAGCGTGCTAAACGACAGTACGACAAAAACGTTTGCAAAGTCCAACACAAAGTCGGTGATGCAGTATGGCTCTTGATCAAAGGCACAAAGAGGGTGCAGAATAAGGTGCGAAAGTTTCTGCCTTCCTACGAGGGTCCATACTTCGTCGTTGGTGTACTGGACGATTTTGTCTATCGGATAAAAAGGGCCCCGAGGGCAAAGATGAAAGTCGTTCATCACGACAAACTTAAGGTTTTCCATTCCAGGACAACACTAGACAATGACTGGGTCTTTCAGGAAGCTGAAATGTGGGCACCAGTGGAGGCACCATCCCTGTTGTCAGACCCCAGCTCTTCAGAAATTGATATTGGCCCCCTTGACCTTTGGGGCGAATCACCAGAGACAGGGGACCCTGTGGTGGGTTCCCTTCCTGGTCTTTTCGTTTTACCACCGCCATCTGTAGTTTCACTGAGTAGCAGCAAGCCTTTTTGCCACCCCGCTGGGCCTTCAATGATTGATGCTGGGACCCAGCATGAGGTCAGTGGACAAGTTGCTCGCTCGGTTTCGAACTCCAACCCTGTGCGTCAACCCCGGAGGGTCCGTAGAGCTCCGAACATGTTTGGTGATTGGATTGGTTATTGAGCACTTCGGTTTGAGGTTGGGTGTAGGCGGATCGCTGCCCTCCTCAGAGGAAAAGAGTTCCAGTAAAGAGGAGACAAAAACAAAATAGTTCCAGTGTTGTATAGTTACAAAAGTGACTTGTTCATGTTGAGGTTCAAGAATGTGAAGATGTTTTGGGTTTAATATCGTTGTTTACTTCCAACAGTTGGGAATGTGGATACTGAAGGGCTACATAGTATAGCATCCTGGGTATGTTACTGCTAAACACTTAGTTTGACGGAATGATTTTCCTTATTTTGCACTTGAAATCTGGCACCCCTGGGTAACCTTATGCTAACGAGTGTCATGTTTAGGCCGTGGGCTTATGTACGAAGGAGTGTGCAATAAGTTTTGATGGACATTGCCTATTCACCTTAGCTTTCCACTGGAGGAGGGCCCTTCAAGGACTGTGGGAAATACGGTTATTGTTGGGTACATTTGCATCATGTATATTTTCCTGTGTACAGCGTTATCATGCTGGAGAAATGTTAAAGGGTTAATCATTTTCCAGAGTGGGGGTAGTGTTGCAATCTCTGCCTCCCTCTGGCTGCTTGCTGACAAATACGAAACGCATAAGTGTAACGGGGTGGGCTTTTTGGGTTTCCGTAGTGTAAGCGAGGGGCAGCTGGGAATCAGCTCGAAAGAGGGTGGAAAAACGGTGTTGGTGACGCAGTTTTATTGCCAGTCGAATGCTAGCAAGCAAGAGTGCTTTGAAGCCGTAAATGTGTAACGCTACCACTGTTGAGGAATAAAGCTGAAGTTCATTGGTGAAATTAACTGACGCGTTGCTGTTGTGTGTTACGGCTCTGTTGGCCCGGATTACTAGACGCAGGTTACCAGCCACGAGCCAAGTTGTCGCATTGAGACCAGCTCGCTCCCAACTACGGTTCGGGGCGTGAACGCTGAGAAGGTAACACTGACAAATACCTATAAGATCCCTAATATTGACCATTTGAGGCAAAACTGTTTTGATCCTCTGTAGCTCTGATGGTGGAGCTTTATGCTAACAAAGCTACAGTGGTGTTTAACACAGATAGCAAGCCAGTATGCTAACAATGCTACAGTGGTGTTTGACACAGATAGCAAGCCAGTATGCTAACAATGCTACAGTGGTGTTTGACACAGATAGCAAGCCAGTATGCTAACAATGCTACAGTGGTGTTTGACACAGATAGCAAGCCAGTATGCTAACAATGCTACAGTGGTGTTTGACACAGATAGCAAGCCAGTATGCTAACAATGCTACAGTGGTGTTTGACACAGATAGCAAGCCAGTATGCTAACAATGCTACAGTGGTATTTGACACAGATAGCAAGCCAGTGTGAACATATCTGCTAAATAAAAAAATGTTCAGATGCAACAAACTGCAGAAAACAAGTTTTGGCATGGGTAATGACAGTGCCGGCGTCCACTAATTGAATGTTGTTAAAATAGTGTAACGATTAATTGGCAAATAAATTAGCAACCCAGACAACTCAAACAGGGTCATCAAGAATTACATTTGAATGACTTTTAATTTATTTGGGCAAAACAAACTATACACTATACTACAGGTCTGCTGGTACCTAGATCTGGTCATGGAGCTATACACTATACTACAGGTCTGCTGGTACCTAGATCTGGTCATGGAGCTATACACTATACTACAGGTCTACTGGTACCTAGATCTGGCCATGGATCTATACACTATACTACAGGTCTACTGGTACCTAGATCTGGTCATGGAGCTATACACTATACTACAGGTCTACTGGTACCTAGATCTGGTCATGGAGCTATACACTATACTACAGATCAGCTGGTACCTAGATCTGGTCATGGAGCTATACACTATACTACAGGTCTACTGGTACCTAGATCTGGTCATGGAGCTATACACTATACTACAGGTCTACTGGTACCTAGATCTGGTCATGGAGCTATACACTATACTACAGATCAGCTGGTACCTAGATCTGGTCATGGAGCTATACACTATACTACAGGTCTACTGGTACCTAGATCTGGCCATGGATCTATACACTATACTACAGGTCTACTGGTACCTAGATCTGGTCATGGAGCTATACACTATACTACAGGTCTACTGGTACCTAGATCTGGTCATGGAGCTATACACTATACTACAGATCTGCTGGTACCTAGATCTGGTCATGGAGCTATACACTATACTACAGGTCTACTGGTACCTAGATCTGGTCATGGAGCTATACACTATACTACAGATCAGCTGGTACCTAGATCTGGTCATGGAGCTATACACTATACTACAGGTCTACTGGTACCTAGATCTGGCCATGGATCTATACACTATACTACAGGTCTACTGGTACCTAGATCTGGTCATGGAGCTATACACTATACTACAGGTCTACTGGTACCTAGATCTGGTCATGGAGCTATACACTATACTACAGATCTGCTGGTACCTAGATCTGGTCATGGAGCTATACACTATACTACAGGTCTACTGGTACCTAGATCTGGTCATGGAGCTATACACTATACTACAGATCAGCTGGTACCTAGATCTGGTCATGGAGCTATACACTATACTACAGATCTGCTGGTACCTAGATCTGGTCATGGAGCTATACACTATACTACAGGTCTACTGGTACCTAGATCTGGTCATGGAGCTATACACTATACTACAGGTCTACTGGTACCTAGATCTGGTCATGGAGCTATACACTATACTACAGATCAGCTGGTACCTAGATCTGGTCATGGAGCTATACACTATACTACAGGTCTACTGGTACCTAGATCTGGTCATGGAGCTATACACTATACTACAGGTCTGCTGGTACCTAGATCTGGTCATGGAGCTATACACTATACTACAGGTCTACTGGTACCTAGATCTGGTCATGGAGCTATATACTATACTACAGGTCTGCTGGTACCTAGATCTGGTCATGGAGCTATACACTATACTACAGGTCTACTGGTACCTAGATCTGGCCATGGATCTATACACTATACTACAGGTCTACTGGTACCTAGATCTGGTCATGGAGCTATACACTATACTACAGGTCTACTGGTACCTAGATCTGGTCATGGAGCTATACACTATACTACAGGTCTGCTGGTACCTAGATCTGGTCATGGAGCTATACACTATACTACAGGTCTACTGGTACCTAGATCTGGCCATGGATCTATACACTATACTACAGGTCTACTGGTACCTAGATCTGGTCATGGAGCTATACACTATACTACAGGTCTACTGGTACCTAGATCTGGTCATGGAGCTATACACTATACTACAGGTCTACTGGTACCTAGATCTGGCCATGGATCTATACACTATACTACAGGTACCTAGATCTGGTCATGGAGCTATACACTATACTACAGGTCTACTGGTACCTAGATCTGGTCATGGAGCTATACACTATACTACAGGTCTACTGGTACCTAGATCTGGTCATGGAGCTATACACTATACTACAGATCTGCTGGTACCTAGATCTGGTCATGGAGCTATACACTATACTACAGGTCTACTGGTACCTAGATCTGGTCATGGAGCTATACACTATACTACAGATCAGCTGGTACCTAGATCTGGTCATGGAGCTATACACTATACTACAGATCTGCTGGTACCTACATCTGGTCATGGAGCTATACACTATACTACAGGTCTACTGGTACCTAGATCTGGTCATGGAGCTATACACTATACTACAGGTCTACTGGTACCTAGATCTGGTCATGGAGCTATACACTATACTACAGATCAGCTGGTACCTAGATCTGGTCATGGAGCTATACACTATACTACAGGTCTGCTGGTACCTAGATCTGGTCATGGAGCTATATACTATACTACAGATCTGCTGGTACCTAGATCTGGTCATGGAGCTATACACTATACTACAGGTCTACTGGTACCTAGATCTGGTCATGGAGCTATACACTATACTACAGGTCTGCTGGTACCTAGATCTGGTCATGGAGCTATACACTATACTACAGATCAGCTGGTACCTAGATCTGGTCATGGAGCTATATACTATACTACAGATCTGCTGGTACCTAGATCTGGTCATGGAGCTATACACTATACTACAGGTCTACTGGTACCTAGATCTGGCCATGGATCTATACACTATACTACAGGTCTACTGGTACCTAGATCTGGTCATGGAGCTATACACTATACTACAGATCTGCTGGTACCTAGATCTGGTCATGGAGCTATACACTATACTACAGGTCTGCTGGTACCTAGATCTGGTCATGGAGCTATACACTATACTACAGGTCTGCTGGTACCTAGATCTGGTCATGGAGCTATACACTATACTACAGGTCTACTGGTACCTAGATCTGGTCATGGAGCTATACACTATACTACAGGTCTGCTGGTACCTAGATCTGGTCATGGAGCTATACACTATACTACAGGTCTACTGGTACCTAGATCTGGTCATGGAGCTATACACTATACTACAGGTCTGCTGGTACCTAGATCTGGTCATGGAGCTATACACTATACTACAGGTCTACTGGTACCTAGATCTGGTCATGGAGCTATATACTATACTACAGGTCTACTGGTACCTAGATCTGGTCATGGAGCTATACACTATACTACAGGTCTGCTGGTACCTAGATCTGGTCATGGAGCTATACACTATACTACAGGTCTACTGGTACCTAGATCTGGTCATGGAGCTATACACTATACTACAGGTCTACTGGTACCTAGATCTGGTCATGGAGCTATACACTATACTACAGGTCTGCTGGTACCTAGATCTGGTCATGGAGCTATACACTATACTACAGGTCTACTGGTACCTAGATCTGGTCATGGATCTATACACTATACTACAGATCTGCTGGTACCTAGATCTGGTCATGGAGCTATACACTATACTACAGGTCTACTGGTACCTAGATCTGGTCATGGAGCTATATACTATACTACAGATCTGCTGGTACCTAGATCTGGTCATGGAGCTATACACTATACTACAGGTCTACTGGTACCTAGATCTGGTCATGGATCTATACACTATACTACAGATCTGCTGGTACCTAGATCTGGTCATGGAGCTATACACTATACTACAGGTCTACTGGTACCTAGATCTGGTCATGGAGCTATATACTATACTACAGATCTGCTGGTACCTAGATCTGGTCATGGAGCTATACACTATACTACAGGTCTACTGGTACCTAGATCTGGTCATGGATCTATACACTATACTACAGATCTGCTGGTACCTAGATCTGGTCATGGAGCTATACACTATACTACAGGTCTACTGGTACCTAGATCTGGTCATGGAGCTATACACTATACTACAGGTCTACTGGTACCTAGATCTGGTCATGGAGCTATATACTATACTACAGATCTGCTGGTACCTAGATCTGGTCATGGAGCTATACACTATACTACAGGTCTACTGGTACCTAGATCTGGTCATGGATCTATACACTATACTACAGATCTGCTGGTACCTAGATCTGGTCATGGAGCTATACACTATACTACAGGTCTACTGGTACCTAGATCTGGTCATGGATCTATACACTATACTACAGGTCTGCTGGTACCTAGATCTGGTCATGGAGCTATACACTATACTACAGATCAGCTGGTACCTAGATCTGGTCATGGAGCTATACACTATACTACAGGTCTGCTGGTACCTAGATCTGGTCATGGAGCTATACACTATACTACAGATCAGCTGGTACCTAGATCTGGTCATGGAGCTATACACTATACTACAGATCTGCTGGTACCTAGATCTGGTCATGGAGCTATACACTATACTACAGGTCTACTGGTACCTAGATCTGGTCATGGAGCTATACACTATACTACAGATCTGCTGGTACCTAGATCTGGTCATGGATCTATACACTATACTACAGGTCTACTGGTACCTAGATCTGGTCATGGAGCTATACACTATACTACAGGTCTACTGGTACCTAGATCTGGTCATGGATCTATACACTATACTACAGATCTGCTGGTACCTAGATCTGGTCATGGAGCTATACACTATACTACAGGTCTACTGGTACCTAGATCTGGTCATGGAGCTATACACTATACTACAGATCTGCTGGTACCTAGATCTGGTCATGTCATGGATCTGATTCTCCATCCATTCAGGCCCAACCACCCGATCCTGGGAATCCTTAACTTATTGATGCAGTTGACGTCATGGGTGTCCTTGTGTTGCCTGCTTGCCATTCACCATCAGCTGTCCAGTCCCTAGTCCCCAATGTGTCTCATGTCTAATTCATGTGGTCTGTGAGGAGCACCTATAGTGAATCACCCTATAAAGATGCTGCAGGAGATGTGTTCATTAGATATAGCTAGGCAATGCTACGCTAAGATAGGCTAGGACAAGAGTGGCCAAGGAGGTGATATTGGGAACGAAGGCAGTGGAAAGAAAAGGGGGTTTACACTGCCACAGTCTCTGACCTCAGACCAGATTGGGATTATATTAGGAAACCCTTTGGCCACCACTGATATCAACAGCTTCAGGAATCACTTTTAAGCTAACATTCATATTGATGACAAAACACACTTTAAAAAATAACATGTCCTCTATTAAGTATGGTGTAGGCAAGGTGCTCTAGTGGTGTCATAGTGGTGTCATAGTGGTGTCATAGTGGTGCCATAGTGGTGCCATAGTGGTGTCATAGTGGTGTCATAGTGGTGCCATAGTGGTGTCATAGTGGTGTCATAGTGGTGTCATAGTGGTGTCATAGTGGTTCCATAGTGGTGTCATAGTGGTGCCATAGTGGTGTCATAGTGGTTCCATAGTGGTGTCACAGTGGTGTCATAGTGGTTCCATAGTGGTGTCATAGTGGTTCCATAGTGGTGTCATAGTGGTGTCATAGTGGTTCCATAGTGGTGTCATAGTGGCTCCATAGTGGTGTCATAGTGGTGGCATAGTGGTGCCATAGTGGTGTCATAGTGGTGTCATAGTGGCTCCATAGTGGTGTCATAGTGGTGTCATAGTGGTTCCATAGTGGTGTCATAGTGGGGTCATAGTGGTTCCATAGTGGTGCCATAGTGGTGCCATAGTGGTGCCATAGCGGTGTTATAGCGGTGCCATAGTGGTGTCTTAGTGGTGTCATAGTGGTGCCATAGTGGTGCCATAGTGGTGTCTTAGTGGTGCCTTAGTGGTGTCATAGTGGTGTCATAGTGGTGTCAGGGGTTCCACAGTGGTGTCATAGTGGGGTCATAGTGGTTCCATAGTGGTGCCATAGTGGTGTCATAGTGGTGTCATAGTGGTGTCATAGTGGTGTCATAGTGGTGTCATAGTGGTGTCATAGTGGTGTCATAGTGGTGCCATAGTGGTGTCATAGTGGTGCCATAGTGGAGTCATAGTGGTGCCATAGTGGTGTCATAGTGGTTCCATAGTGGTGTCACAGTGGTGTCATAGTGGTTCCATAGTGGTGTCATAGCGGTTCTACACAGAAATATCTAAAGGTACATAAGTATTCTGATCGTTGACCCTGTTGATTTAATTTCAGAAATTGTAATGTCAATGACTTGAAAAGCTCCACATGGTGTTGAGATATTGATCTGGGGCAAAAAAAGACAAACGGTAAAAGTCTGAAATCACCAAGACAGCCAAACTACTAAGTAACCCGACTAGAAGAGCATTGGTGGGAGAGATAAAACAGAGTTCAATAGCCCCGAGGTTAGCTTCAGATATTCTCTGCAGAGATGGGAGAACCTGCCAAAACCAAGAAGACAAAGTGGCATAACCAAAAAGATGAATCTGTGATTACTGCTAAAGGCTGATAGAAAATATTGAATACTTATACAGGATGTAAAACATGTTTTCTTATTTTCAACGCATTGGCACAACCAGCTTACGGTATGTTTTGATGGTCTGGTAAGTTAAGGAAGACCTCTACACAGAATAACCAAAAAAGCTTAACATACTGACGAAAACAAATACAGGAAACTATAAAAAGTAAAAGTCAAGATGATTAAATCCATTGACTTCCGTCATCCTCGGTGTCGCTTCTGAACAACTTCACTGTTGACAAGCCTCTCCCGGGCGGCAGCACGTTGTTCAAGCACCCATCTGTGGACTCGTTCCTCCAGCCCTGGCCATCTAGCTTTCAGCCCGCGATTAGCTTTCTTTGTTTTCTTCATCACAGTTAAAGTAACCGCCAGTCCCTCACAAGTTTCTCACTCACTACAAACTTTCTTTCTGCTGCTCGATTACCGTTTTCGGCTGCATACTTTACTACCTGCAGTTTGTAATCTGCAGAATAGAATTTTCTTTTTGGGGGCATTTTCAGTGGTCTTTAAGTTACTGTTTATATATAACTCGCACCTACTATAAGTCGCAGGAGCCGCCAAACTATAAAAAAGTGCGACTTATAGTCCAGTAAATACGGTACAATAAATAATATGTCTTGCGCCAACATTGAGGCAGCTAACAAATTAGCCTACGTGTTTTTTCATAGACAATTTACGAATGAATGAACGAATGAACTATTTAAGAATCGGAATCGAGAATTGTTAGGAACCGGAATCGAAACAAGGAATCGTTATCGGAATCGTTCAAATTCAAACGATACCCAACCCTACTAATTGTCATCTGGTGTTTAAAAATAACAGTAACAAATTTACTTCAAAAATGTTTTTACATTAGCAGTTGTCAAAATGCTTATACAGGTATAGTGCTGGCTTGCGGGCTGTTAGAGACAAAACAAAAGACCCAAAGAAACAAAACAGCAAGTGTGTGCTCGTCTCTGAAGACCAATATAAACCATGTGTAACTCAGTAAAATGCCCTGGGGAACTCCAGCTACAATGCGTCAGCTACAATGCGTCCACCTGCTGTATTGAAGCCAGAGAGCACCAGATGTAAAGGGTTTCATTGAGACACATCACCTATTATCAGTCCTGCTCTGTTCCATGTGACAGGGCAGCCACACCCAAACCCATCACCTGCTCTTACCCCCCACCAACAAAGAGACAGGATTTAAAGAAAATGTACAAAGGCTCTGTAAAGTTGTCTTTAAAGGAAAGGAACTGGGGACTGTGGAAGCAGCGTTTCATGCCTGAGGATACGGTAGCCAGGTAGAACAAAACAGGGAGATTCGGTTCTAGTATACATCTGGAATCCAAAAGACATAAAGACAGTAAAACCTGACAAATGGATTCTGACGAGGTTTTAGGACGTTGCAATATCCATCTTTACAGGTCCACAGGTGTAGTGGAGAAACTAAAGAGAACTCCCTCATTAAACCAATATCATAGGGCAGGAACAGTCACAGGAGAGTTTGCTTCCAGTAGCTCTTTAAATGCATGTTAATACTCGCACAGAGACACACACAGGCAAACACACACACACACAGGCAAACACACACATACACAGGCAAACACACACACACACACAGGCAAACACACACACACACACACACACACACAGGCAAACAAACACACACACACACCAGTTTAATTTCTAGTTAACCCTTGCAGCGCTATGGTCATTCATTTGCACAGTAGGGGGGCAGAGTCTTCCCCTTGTGGATTATGCAAATTCGACTGCGTCATCATCACCACGGAAACGCTTATTAAAAGAGAGCTGCATTGTAAATAACTACCAGGGGGAGCTTGTTGTTCAACCCATAAAAGGTTAACCTCAATCTGCTTCATCCTTCTTCTGACCAATTCATAGATCAATTTATTGTTATATAAATATAAGTTATTTAAACCTTGAGAGCTTAGTTTTACTGTTCTTACCCTATCAGAACATATTATGTCAGCTGTTATGCAACAAATGTTTTAATTTAAACCATCTAGTACAGCTGTAAAATATTATTTAAACTATAGGGTTACAATGAGAATCAATAAACAAAATAAAATATTATTTAAACTATAGGGTTACAATGAGAATCAATAAACAAAATAAAATATTATTTAAACTATAGGGTTACAATGAAAATCAATAGACAGAAAAAATATTATTTAAACTATAGGGTTAAAATATGAATCAATAGACATAATAAAATATTATTTAAACTATAGGGTTACAATGAGAATCAATAGACATAATAAAATATTATTTAAACTATAGGGTTACAATGAGAATCAATAGACATAATAAAATATTATTTAAACTATAGGGTTACAATGAGAATCAATAGACATAATAAAATATTATTTAAACTATAGGGTTACAATGAGAATCAATAGACATAATAAAATATTATTTAAACTATAGGGTTACAATGAGAATCAATAGACATAATAAAATATTATTTAAACTATAGGGTTACAATGAGAATCAATAGACATAATAAAATATTATTTAAACTATAGGGTTACAATGAGAATCAATAGACATAATAAAATATTATTTAAACTATAGGGTTACAATGAGAATCAATAGACATAATAAAATATTATTTAAACTATAGGGTTACAATGAGAATCAATAGACATAATAAAATATTATTTAAACTATAGGGTTACAATGAGAATCAATAGACATAATAAAATATTATTTAAACTATAGGGTTACAATGAGAATCAATAGACATAATAAAATATTATTTAAACTATAGGGTTACAATGAGAATCAATAGACAGA
This sequence comes from Dallia pectoralis, assembly GCA_029465975.1. Classification (NCBI taxonomy): domain Eukaryota; kingdom Metazoa; phylum Chordata; class Actinopteri; order Esociformes; family Umbridae; genus Dallia; species Dallia pectoralis. Next base: position 19,220,590 of record CM055742.1, on the reverse strand, counting down.
ATAAAATATTATTGAAACTATAGGGTTACAATGAGAATCAATAGACATAATAAAATATTATTTAAACTATAGGGTTACAATGAGAATCAATAGACATAATAAAATATTATTTAAACTATAGGGTTACAATGAGAATCAATAGACATAATAAAATATTATTTAAACTATAGGGTTACAATGAGAATCAATAGACATAATAAAATATTATTTAAACTATAGGGTTACAATGAGAATCAATAGACAGAATAAAATATTATTGAAACTATAGGGTTACAATGAGAATCAATAGACAGAATAAAATATTATTGAAACTATAGGGTTACAATGAGAATCAATTATATTATATGGAATTATATTATATGGAACCGGTACATTCTGACTGAACATCAGACCCATTAAAATGGAGGTTAGTGCTTATATCTAATTATATTATATATCAGGACACACTATATTATTCGCACATTCACACACCAAATATAATTACCAATATATCAGGACACACTATATTATTCACACATTCACACACCATATATAATTACCAATATATTTACACAAAATCTTGATACACTATAGGCCTGTTATTTTGGCACAATTATTATCACAGACAGAAACATAATGTGTCTATAAGAATCTCACAGCAACAGCTAGTTTAACCCAAATAACAGAAGGATAAATCTGTCTTTCAGTGTCTGGAAAGGATCTTAGGCACAGAACTGAACAACCGGGGCATTTATTAGACAAATCCAGCTCAGATTCAGGAAAGAATTAGGATTTATGAAATACTTTGAGACAATGAGATTAAAATGGAGGTTAGTGCTTATATGGAACCTGTGCATTCTGACTGAACATCAGACCCATTAAAATGGAGGTTAGTGCTTATATGGAACCTGCACATTCTGACTGAACATCAGACCCATTAAAATGGAGGTTAGTGCTTATATGGAACCTGTACATTCTGACTGAACATCAGACCCATTAAAATGGAGGTTAGTGCTTATATGGAACCTGCACATTCTGACTGAACATCAGACCCATTAAAATGGAGGTTAGTGCTTATATGGAACCTGTACATTCTGACTAAACATCAGACCCATTAAAATGGAGGTTAGTGCTTATATGGAGCCTGTACATTCTGACTGAACATCAGACCCATTAAAATGGAGGTTAGTGCTTATATGGAACCTGCACATTCTGACTGAACATCAGACCCATTAAAATGGAGGTTAGTGCTTATATGGAACCTGCACATTCTGACTAAACATCAGACCCATTAAAATGGAGGTTAGTGCTTATATGGAACCTGTACATTCTGACTGAACATCAGACCCATTAAAATGGAGGTTAGTGCTTATATGGAACCTGCACATTCTGACTGAACATCAGACCCATTAAAATGGAGGTTAGTGCTTATATGGAACCTGTACATTCTGACTGAACATCAGACCCATTAAAATGGAGGTTAGTGCTTATATGGAACCTGTACATTCTGACTGAACATCAGACCCATTAAAATGGAGGTTAGTGCTTATATGGAACCTGTACATTCTGACTGAACATCAGACCCATTAAAATGGAGGTTAGTGCTTATATGGAACCTGTACATTCTGACTGAACATCATAGCTCAGTACAAGTTGCAGTGATTAAAACACTTTACATGGCCAACAAAATGTCGCACAAGAGACTGTTCTAAGCAGCATCTGCCAAATGCTAACTGATACCATGCTAGACAGAGGCTCCATACTAGATGACAGACCCATATATAGTACCCATACTAGATGACAGACCCATGTATAGAACCCATACTAGATGACAGACCCATGTATAGTACCCATACTAGATGACAGACCCATGTATAGTACCCATACTAGATGACAGACCCATATATAGTACCCATACTAGATGACAGGCCCATATATATAGTACCCATATTAGATGACAGACCCATGTATAGAACCCATACTAGATGACAGACCCATATATATAGTACCCATACTAGATGACAGACCCATATATAGTACCCATACTAGATGACAGACCCATGTATAGAACCCATACTAGATGACAGACCCATATATATAGTACCCATACTAGATGACAGACCCATATATATAGTACCCATACTAGATGACAGACCCATGTATAGTACCCATACTAGATGACAGACCCATGTATAGTACCCATACTAGATGACAGGCCCATGTATAGAACCCATACTAGATGACAGACCCATGTATAGTACCCATACTAGATGACAGACCCATGTATAGTACCCATACTAGATGACAGACCCATGTATAGTACCCATACTAGATGACAGACCCATGTATAGTACCCATACTAGATGACAGGCCCATGTATAGAACCCATACTAGATGACAGACCCATGTATAGTACCCATACTAGATGACAGACCCATGTATAGTACCCATACTAGATGACAGGCCCATGTATAGTACCCATACTAGATGACAGACCCATGTATAGAACCCATACTAGATGACAGACCCATATATATAGTACCCATACTAGATGACAGACCCATATATAGTACCCATACTAGATGACAGATCCACGTATAGAACCCGTACTAGATGACAGACCAATATATAGTACCCATACTAGATGACAGACCCATGTATAGAACCCATACTAGATGGCAGACCCATGTATAGTACCCATACTAGATGACAGACCCATGTATAGAACCCATACTAGATGACAGACCCATATATAGTACCCATACTAGATGACAGACCCATATATAGTACCCATACTAGATGACAGACCCATATATAGAACCCATACTAGATGACAGACCCATATATAGTACCCATACTAGATGACAGACCCATATATAGTACCCATACTAGATGACAGATCCACGTATAGAACCCGTACTAGATGACAGACCCATATATAGTACCCATACTAGATGACAGACCCATATATAGTACCCATATTAGATGACAGACCCATATATAGTACCCATACTAGATGACAGACCCATGTATAGAACCCATACTAGATGACAGACCCATATATAGAACCCATACTAGATGACAGACCCATATATAGTACCCATACTAGATGACAGATCCATATATATAGTACCCATACTAGATGACAGACCCATATATAGTACCCATACTAGATGACAGATCCACGTATAGAACCCGTACTAGATGACAGACCCATATATAGTACCCATACTAGATGACAGACCCATATATAGTACCCATACTAGATGACATACCCATGTATAGAACCCATACTAGATGACAGACCCATGTATCGTACCCATACTAGATGACAGACCCATGTATAGTACCCATACTAGATGACAGACCCATATATAGTACCCATACTAGATGACAGACCCATGTATAGAACCCATACTAGATGACAGACCCATGTATAGTACCCATACTAGATGACAGACCCATATATAGTACCCATACTAGATGACAGGCCCATATATATAGTACCCATATTAGATGACAGACCCATGTATAGTACCCATACTAGATGACAGACCCATGTATAGAACCCATACTAGATGACAGACCCATATATATAGTACCCATACTAGATGACAGACCCATATATATAGTACCCATACTAGATGACAGACCCATGTATAGTACCCATACTAGATGACATACCCATGTATAGAACCCATACTAGATGACAGACCCATATATAGTAACCATACTAGATGACAGACCCATGTATAGTACCCATACTAGATGACATACCCATGTGTAGAACCCATACTAGATGACAGACCGATATATAGTACCCATACTAGATGACAGACCCATATATAGTACTCATACTAGATGACAGACCCATATATAGTACCCATACCAGATGACAGACCCATATATAGTACCCATACTAGATGACAGACCCATGTATAGTACCCATACTAGATGACAGACCCATGTATAGTACCCATACTAGATGACAGACCCATGTATAGAACCCATACTAGATGACAGACCCATATAAAGTACCCATACTAGATGACAGACCCATATATAGTACCCATACTAGATGACAGACCCATATATAGAACCCATACTAGATGACAGACCCATATATAGTACCCATACTAGATGACAGACCCATATATAGTACCCATACTAGATGACAGATCCACGTATATAACCCGTACTAGATGACAGACCCATGTATAGTACCCATACTAGATGACAGACCCATATATAGTACCCATACTAGATGACAGACCCATATATAGTACCCATACTAGATGACAGACCCATATATAGTACCCATACTAGATGGCAGACCCATGTATAGAACCCATACTAGATGACAGACCCATGTATAGTACCCATACTAGATGACAGACCCATGTATAGTACCCATACTAGATGACAGACCCATGTATAGTACCCATACTAGATGACAGACCCATGTATAGTACCCATACTAGATGACAGACCCATGTATAGAACCCATACTAGATGACAGACCCATATAAAGTACCCATACTAGATGACAGACCCATATATAGTACCCATATTAGATGACAGACCCATGTATAGTACCCATACTAGATGACAGACCCATGTATAGAACCCATACTAGATGACAGACCCATATATATAGTACCCATACTAGATGACAGACCCATATATATAGTACCCATATTAGATGACAGACCCATATATAGTACCCATACTAGATGACAGACCCATATATATAGTACCCATACTAGATGACAGACCCATATATAGTACCCATACTAGATGACAGACCCATATATAGTACCCATACTAGATGACAGACCCATATATATAGTACCCATACTAGATGACAGACCCATATATAGTACCCATACTAGATGACAGATCCACGTATAGAACCCGTACTAGATGACAGACCCATGTATAGTACCCATACTAGATGACAGACCCATATATATAGTACCCATACTAGATGACAGACCCATGTATAGTACCCATACTAGATGACAGACCCATGTATAGTACCCATACTAGATGACAGACCCATGTATAGAACCCATACTAGATGACAGACCCATATAAAGTACCCATACTAGATGACAGACCCATATATAGTACCCATACTAGATGACAGACCCATATATAGAACCCATACTAGATGACAGACCCATATATAGTACCCATACTAGATGACAGACCCATATATAGTACCCATACTAGATGACAGATCCACGTATATAACCCGTACTAGATGACAGACCCATATATAGTACCCATACTAGATGACAGACCCATATATAGTACCCATACTAGATGACAGACCCATATATAGTACCCATACTAGATGACAGACCCATGTATAGAACCCATACTAGATGACAGACCCATGTATAGAACCCATACTAGATGACAGACCCATATATATTACCCATACTAGATGACAGACCCATATATAGTACCCATACTAGATGACAGACCCATGTATAGAACCCAAACTAGATGACAGACCCATATATAGTACCCATACTAGATGACAGACCCATGTATAGAACCCATACTAGATGACAGACCCACGTATAGTACCCATACTAGATGACAGACCCATATATAGTACCCATACTAGATGACAGATCCACGTATAGAACCCGTACTAGATGACAGACCCATATATAGTACCCATACTAGATGACAGACCCATATATAGTACCCATACTAGATGACAGACCCACGTATAGTACCCATACTAGATGACAGACCCATATATAGTACCCATACTAGATGACAGACCCATGTATAGAACCCATACTAGATGACAGACCCATATATAGTACCCATATTAGATGACAGACCCATATATAGTACCCATACTAGATGACAGACCCACGTATAGTACCCATTCTAGATGACAGACCCATATATAGTACCCATACTAGATGACAGACCCATGTATAGAACCCATACTAGATGACAGACCCATGTATAGAACCCATACTAGATGACAGACCCATATATAGTACCCATACTAGATGACAGACCCATATATAGTACCCATACTAGATGACAGACCCATATATATAGTACCCATACTAGATGACAGGCCCATATATAGAACCCATACTAGATGACAGATCCATGTATAGTACCCATACTAGATGACAGGCCCATGTATAGTACCCATACTAGATGACAGACCCATATATAGTACCCATACTAGATGACAGGCCCATGTATAGTACCCATACTAGATGACAGACCCATATATAGTACCCATACTAGATGACAGACCCATGTATAGAACCCATACTAGATGACAGACCCATATATATAGTACCCATACTAGATGACAGACACATATATATAGTACCCATATTAGATGACAGACCCATATATATAGTAGCCATACTAGATGACAGACCCATATATATAGTACCCATACTAGATGACAGACCCATATATATAGTACCCATATTAGATGACAGACCCATATATAGTACCCATACTAGATGACAGACCCATATATATAGTACCCATACTAGATGACAGACCCATATATAGTACCCATACTAGATGACAGACCCATATATAGTACCCATACTAGATGACAGACCCATATATATAGTACCCATACTAGATGACAGACCCATATATAGTACCCATACTAGATGACAGATCCACGTATAGAACCCGTACTAGATGACAGACCCATGTATAGTACCCATACTAGATGACAGACCCATATATATAGTACCCATACTAGATGACAGACCCATGTATAGAACCCATACTAGATGACAGACCCATATATATAGTACCCATACTAGATGACAGACCCATGTATAGTACCCATACTAGATGACAGACCCATATATATAGTACCCATACTAGATGACAGACCCATGTATAGTACCCATACTAGATGACAGACCCATATATAGTACCCATACTAGATGACAGACCCATATATATAGTACCCATACTAGATGACAGACCCATATATAGTACCCATACTAGATGACAGACCCATATATAGTACCCATACTAGATGACAGACCCATATATATAGTACCCATACTAGATGACAGACCCATATATATAGTACCCATACTAGATGACAGACCCATATATAGTACCCATACTTATATGATTATAAAATTGTTTTTCAAAAGGAGTCACCCATACGATATGAGTCTATCATAAATAGGGGTGTGCGATATGACGATATTTAATCGTGGACTATTAAAATGTCTCCACGATTCACTTTTTCGGAAATATCGTAGAATCGCGCTCCAGTGCACGTTCAATTAGATGCAGATCTATGGCGTTTTTTCAGCTACGTATCAACATGCAATGCGCGGTGCGCTAGATGTCAGCGTGTTAACACTAGAAGCGCCAACAGCCCATGCCCGCAGGCGTTGCAGTTAGTAATTAAAATAAATATATAATGTTGAAAAGCTACAGCCTCGTTCTTCCATGACTTTTCCTAAATACGTGCATTTTACCTTGTCCCGTTTTCAGAAACTGGACGCGTTTTGGTCTGATCTCGTTTTGGTCTGATCTCGTTTTGGTCTGATATATATTGGACTCGTTTTGGTCTGGTCTATATAAAACTGGATGCGTTTTGGTCTGGTCTACATGAAACTGGACGCGTTTTGGTCCGATCTATATGAAACTGGATATATATAACGGATTAATCACTGCGGTCTCATGTGCACTCATAACATCACTAATGAACACTGTGCGCAGTGCAACCGGTTAGTATGCGTGTCCTGCTCAGGCAGACAAAAGCTGCGAGATATACATAGATAATATATTGATTGGCTTGGTTGAATTTGAATGAACTAAAAAAAAGAGGTAGGCCTACGTTTATAAAGAAATATATGTTTTACTAAATAAACAGAACGAAAATATAAAACGTAATTGATTAATGTATCTACCGGGTAACAGCAGAATATACCCGACCGTGACCAATATACAAACTGTAAAATACGTGTTTCATTGTCTATAGTGCCTTAGTTACTGGGCTGTAATTACTATAATACATTTTACAAATGTAAATGATCGAATTATACACTGTAGCCTAATGTTTGTACTTCAAGAGTCTATGTTGCAATATATACGGCCAATCATGCGCAAATCATTTGATTGCGCGTCGCTTGTGATCTAAAATGTTTTAGCATTTATTACATCAAAATAGGACATACAGTTTGATGGATTTTCATTTATTCGATCTTTAGAAATATCATCATATTTTAAAATCATGGTTTTAATTTTGTGTTGTATGGTTACATAAGACAATAAATAGGCTACATACTATTTTAGTAAAATGTTTTACTGCATAATGCATAATTCATTTAATTCAGGATGATAACACAGTAGATGATCTGATGCTGTAGATGGATGGCAGGTTACACAGTGAATGGATGGTGAAGCTGCGGATGAGAATGGGTGCTTCTTTGCACAATTGCACTTCCATTAAATATACACGTGATTAAAATATGCTACTTTAACATTTTTTTTCCCTTTTATGTTTTGTTACCTTGTATGGCTATATTTTTTAAATGGAGATATAATTTGCTTGTATTGCGGCTCAGTAATTTGCAAAATTGTCTTAAAAAGCAACATGAAAAAGAATCGTGATATGATATTTTTCCCATATCGCCCACCCCTAATCATAAATGTTTTTATTATATTTAAAATAAATGATTAAATTAAAAAGGATACATATTGATTTATTTTTAGGCCTATTAGCCATGCTGGAACTGTTTTATGGTATTATATGATTAAACTCTATATAAAACCTGCTCTCACATCTAGACATTGCTTTTTTGCACTACTCAGATATAAATGACACACACACTACTTGTATTCATTACTTAAGATAGGCAGGAACTCTTGTCAAACTCTTCGTGTTGTGTGTTTTTTAGCCTATTTACACTGTTCATGTACATTTAGAAATGTGTGTCCTAAATTCTGCAGCTACGGGTCAAAACAATTTCCTTGTATGTGTAAACAAACTTGGCAATAAACCTGATTCTGAGTCTGCAAACCTTCAAATATGTCAAATGAACATTGAAAGTTAAATATAGAAATATAGTTGGAGACTAGACTAGCAAGCATAAAAGTCTTATGACTGAAATAAAGTGAATGAAATAGTATCAAACACATAAAAATGGGTGTATTTAATACAATTCCATTAATCTCCACTTCAAGCCATTATCACCCTGTTCTACACATGTTAGATGCAGATGTTAATGTAAAATGAAATTGGAAAAAATTCACTACACTCACGTCACAAAGGCTAAGGTTTTGTTGCACACGGGGCGTTGAGGTGGGGTGCACATCCTGTGTTCTGGTGATTGTTTTGATTTAAACACAGCTGTTTTCATTTAGCGATTGGCAAAGGGCTATTTAAGTCACTCTAAATATAGCTCTTTGCTGGATATTATTTCAAAGTCACGGTCATAGTAAGTGAGTGTTTGTTGATTGTGTGCACTGTTGGGAGTGTCTTCAGTAAGCCGGTATGTTAGAGCACTTATATTTCCATTCAGTTTAATTTTCCGTTTGATGCCAGGTGTTTTTTTTTACTGTAAATAAATACCAATAACTCTGGCTTTGCACTTGGCTTTCATTCACACTCCAACCAGGTTACGTGAAACAATCTTTAAAAACAAATAAAAATATTTGATAAAGATAACTCCTTAATACCTTCCTTGAGTTAAACAACCAAAAACATTAGCTTTGAGTTTCCGTTCAGGCTCTATGTAAGCAAACGCCCTGTCACCTGCCAAAACATGCACACTCTTACTCCTCCCGTCACATCTTTGATCATTTACATTTTATATGTTTTGTTCATCTCTTTGATTAAGGTGGTTATATTTATATTTTATGTATTTTGGTCATCTCTTTGATTATTTATATTTTATATATTTTGTTCACCTCATTGATTATTTATATTTTATATATTTTGTGAGATCTAGTCCACAGCAATTTCCTGGAGCAATTAAGTGGCTTGCTCAAGGCTGATATTTCTTTCATCAACTTATCGGGCGTGGGATACAAACCTTTTGGTTTCTCGGCCAATGATAGAATATTATATGTACATAACATAAAACCTGTTTTCTCAACACACACTGTAAATCATTCTGGATGTGGACACCATGGAAACAGAGAACATCAAACATCAACGTCTACATAGCAAAGGACAAACCCACTGGACTTAGGACAGCTTGCAGCTGAACTCAAATTTTTAAAATCTTAGTTACTGTCAGCATGTATCGTAAAAACAAATAAAAAATTCATAAATGTATTATTTCTGAGCCCTCGCACACTTGAAGTGGTTGGGACAGCCCTAAGCACTCACAGACTTACCAAGCACGCTCTTTGAAGTCCGTGAGTTTGTAAGTCTGGACATTTGGATTGAACAGCAGTAATTCAGTGAATACATGTTTAGCTGCGTATTTTATTGCATGGGAGGAGGGTCTCCTGGCGGGAGTGCATTTGTATTGACAGCATGTCCCCATTGTGGGACCGAAGTGACCAATTAAAAGGAAACTGGGGATACAGAAGACGTAGATGACATATTGGAAGGGAACTGGAGATACAGATGACGTAGATGACAGGTGACATAATGAAAGGGAACTGGGGATACAGATGACGTAGATGACAGGTGACATACTGGAAGAGAACTAGAGATACAGATGACGTAAATGACAGGTGACATATTGGAAAGGAACTTGAGATACAGATGACGTAGATGACAGGTGACATATTGGAAGGGAACTTGAGATACAGATGACGTAGATGACAGGTGACATATTGGAAGGGAACTGGGGATACAGATGACGTAGATGACAGGTGACATATTGGAAGGGAACTGGGCATACAGATGACGTAGATGACAGGTGACATATTGGAAGGGAACTGGGCATAAAGATGACGTAGATGACAGGTGACATATTGGAAGAGAACTGGAGATACAGATGACGTAGATGACAGGTGACATATTGGAAAGGAACTTGAGATACAGATGACGTAGATGACAGGTGACATATTGGAAGGGAACTTGAGATACAGATGACGTAGATGACAGGTGACATATTGGAAGGGAACTGGGGATACAGATGACGTAGATGACAGGTGACATATTAGAAGGGAACTGGGCATACAGATGACGTAGATGACAGGTGACATATTAGAAGGGAACTGGGGATACAGATGACGTAGATGACAGGTGACATATTGGAAGGGAACTGGGGATACAGATGACGTAGATGACAGGTGACATATTGGAAGGGAACTGGGCATACAGATGACGTAGATGACAGGTGACATATTGGAAGAAAACTGGGCATAAAGATGACGTAGATGACAGGTGACATATTGGAAGAGAACTGGAGATACAGATGACGTAGATGACAGGTGACATATTGGAAAGGAACTTGAGATACAGATGACGTAGATGACAGGTGACATATTGGAAGGGAACTTGAGATACAGATGACGTAGATGACAGGTGACATATTGGAAGGGAACTGGGGATACAGATGACGTAGATGACAGGTGACATATTAGAAGGGAACTGGGCATACAGATGACGTAGATGACAGGTGAAATATTAGAAGGGAACTGGGGATACAGATGACGTAGATGACAGGTGACATATTGGAAGGGAACTGGGGATACAGATGACGTAGATGACAGGTGACATATTGGAAGGGAGCTGGGCATACAGATGACGTAGATGACAGGTGACATATTGGAAGGGAACTGGGGATACAGATGATGTAGATGACAGGTGACATATTGGAAGGGAACTGGGGACACAGATGATGTATATGACAGGTGACATATTGGAAGGGAACTGGGGATACAGATGACGTAGATGACAGGTGACATATTGGAAGGGAACTGGGGATACAGATGACGTAGATGACAGGTGACATATTGGAAGGGAACTGGGCATACAGATGACGTAGATGACAGGTGACATATTGGAAGGGAACTGGGCATACAGATGACGTAGTTGACAGGTGACATATTCGAAGGGAACTGGGCATACAGATGACGTAGATGACAGGTGACATATTAGAAGGGAACTGGGGATACAGATGACAGGTGACATATTGGAAGGGAACAGGGCATACAGATGACGTAGATGGCAGGTGACATATTGGAAGGGAACTGGGCATAAAGATGACGTAGATGACATGTGGTGCTACAAAGACAGAATCAGTAGATAACAGCCTGGTTTTATTAATGCCATTGTAGAACATTTCTGAGAAAACTCTTCTGTCTTTTTATGGTATTATTCTCCCTTAGATAAATAACTTCACAGACCTGCCTGAACCAGCCTCTATTCTTTCTCTTTCTTACACACAAGCACATACACACATGCTCAGTTTTCACCATTAATCCTCTGAGTCATTAGAGAAGGTAAATCTGGAGAAACAAAGTGTCCGCTCTTGAGATCAACTACACTACATTCAGACTGTCCAGTGCCCAGAATGAACGATCTGCAAATCATCCTGACTCCACAGTAATCACTTAGTGCGTGATCAAGATCACCTTACTCAAACGGATCTGTTTAAAAGGCTGGTGTCCCAGATGTGGCTGGACAGGACTTTAAACCCATAAGACACCTAAAGTGGGTTTCTGGGTTACACAGTCATCATTGTTATAAAAAGCCTCTGTCTATTTGGGCCATTGAATACAATTCACAGAAAAGGTGTGAATTGAGGATTTTTGTCTTCTCTCTGATGAGTAAAGGTTTAACTATGAACAAATGATCTGCTGATAAGTAGCTACGACTGGCAGGCTAGTAATTCGCTGCCTTTGGGTCACATGTACTGCTGCAGCATGGGTTTGAATCTTGCCTACTGCTCTGCAAGTGTGATATGACGAAACTTATCGTTAAATGAAAGTACATTAGTAAATAACTAGTGGACTGCATTACAGCTCTAAATAAATATAGATGACAATTCATTGTCATTCTAGAATGAGAGCCAAGAGAGAATTTAAAGTTATGGCAACACAACACGTTGAAATGTGTCCTGTGTGGACAGTTAAAAAACACCATGTCGGAAAGAGGTTCTGGCTTTACAAAATGACCAATGGCCATGTGAGCATTAATTAAAAAGTGGGACGCTCAGATCCATAGTTCAGAGAAGTGAGTGAATGTTACCAAGAACAGGGAAATAGATTGAAATGAGCTGAGCGTCAAAACAAAAGGTGAATCAGTCCCTCATTGTTCTATTGTCAACTGGTAACTAGTCTGTAGGTAATGAAATACCAGGTGAATGACTAGTGACTAGTCTGTAGGTAATGAAATACCAGGTGAATGACTAGTGACTAGTCTGTAGGTAAGGGAATACCAGGTGAATGACTAGCGACTAGTCTGTAGGTAAGGGAATACCAGCTGAATGACTAGTGACTAGTCTGTAGGTAATGAAATACCAGGTGAATGACTAGTGACTAGTCTGTAGGAAAGGGAATACCAGGTGAATGACTAGTGACTAGTCTGTAGGTAATGAAATACCAGGTGAATGACTAGTGACTAGTCTGTAGGTAATGAAATACCAGGTGAATGACTAGTGACTAGTCTGTAGGTAATGAAATACCAGGTGAATGACTAGTGACTAGTCTGTAGGAAAGGGAATACCAGGTGAATGACTAGTGACTAGTCTGTAGGTAATGAAATACCAGGTGAATGACTAGTGACTAGTCTGTAGGTAAGGGAATACCAGGTGAATGACTAGTGACTAGTCTGTAGGTAAGGGAATACCAGGTGAATGACTAGTGACTAGTCTGTAGGTAAGGGAATACCAGGTGAATGACTAGTGACTAGTCTGTAGGAAAGGGAATACCAGGTGAATGACTAGTGACTAGTCTGTAGGTAATGAAATACCAGGTGAATGACTAGTGACTAGTCTGTAGGTAAGGGAATACCAGGTGAATGACTAGTGACTAGTCTGTAGGTAATGAAATACCAGGTGAATGACTAGTGACTAGTCTGTAGGTAAGGGAATACCAGGTGAATGACTAGTGACTAGTCTGTAGGTAATGAAATACCAGGTGAATGACTAGTGACTAGTCTGTAGGTAATGAAATACCAGGTGAATGACTAGTGACTAGTCTGTAGGTAAGGGAATACCAGGTGAATGACTAGCGACTAGTCTGTAGGTAAGGAAATACCAGCTGAATGACTAGTGACTAGTCTGTAGGTAAGGGAATACCAGATGAATGACTAGTGACTAGTCTGTAGGTAAGGGAATACCAGGTGAATGACTAGTGACTAGTCTGTAGGTAAGGGAATACCAGGTGAATGACTAGTGACTAGTCTGTAGGTGAGTGAATACCAGGTGAATGACTAGTGACTAGTCTGTAGGTGAGTGAATACCAGCTGAATGACTAGTGACTAGTCTGTAGGTAAGGGAATACCAGGTGAATGACTAGTGACTAGTCTGTAGGAAAGGGAATACCAGGTGAATGACTAGTGACTAGTCTGTAGGTGAGTGAATACCAGGTGAATGACTAGTGACTAGTCTGTAGGTAAGGGAATACCAGGTGAATGACTAGTGACTAGTCTGTAGGTAAGTGAATACCAGCTGAATGACTAGTGACTAGTCTGTAGGTAAGGGAATACCAGGTGAATGACTAGTGACTAGTCTGTAGGTGAGTGAATACCAGGTGAATGACAAGTGACTAGTCTGTAGGTAAGGGAATACCAGGTGAATGACTAGTGACTAGTCTGTAGGTAAGTGAATACCAGGTGAATGACTAGTGACTAGTCTGTAGGTAAGTGAATACCAGCTGAATGACTAGTGACTAGTCTGTAGGTAAGGGAATACTGAGGGAGACCAATGTTTTTAATTATACATAATGGTTAAAAAAGAGAGAAAATGTTTCACGCGACAGTACTGCTGGACATATTTTAAATAAACATACTTATATCTGATACCCCTGACACAGAAAACAAATCCAATTGGCCAAGGGAGAGCTGTATGTGTCTAGGTTACCATAGAGATGGCAGGTAGGTTACCATAGAGATGGCAGGTGGGGAAGCATAAACGAACACCTGATGTTTACTTGAGATGGGAAAACAAAAGTAACTAATGCGTAGTAATACTAGATAAAGCACTGCTTTTTGTTGATTTATTTCAGGTTTTACCAGCTAGTCCTAAACAGTTAAACTTAATACGGGCATCCATCTCCCTCTGGGTATTTATTAAGTAATTATGTAATATTAATTATAATGAAGTTAGAATATTTCATACAGCAAGTTACACAGACTATTAGAGTCGTATTATTTTATTCCTGTGACGTAATGACGTAGTTTGTTTTACCCGATATAATCCAGAATGAACTTTACAACACTCTGCCCTTTTCCATCTCCATGACAGAGAAGCCCAGCAGCTGTTAAATGCTGCTTAAAAAAATATGCGGAAAGTCTAATTTTATAAAAAAAATTAAATAACATTTTGATGACATCCCAGTTTAGACTTCTATTCTCAGTCTAATACAAAATGTTTTATTTTATTTGTATTATTACTGTAGAATATGCAAATGCCACCAAAGAAGCTTGCAAGAATCTAACACTTTATCTGCATTTTCTTAAGAAGAAATTATAGTAGAATTTAAAGTAGACCTCAACTTCCCACCGTTTTATCATCCTGCTACCACACAAATCAACCACGCGTCTTCTAAGGGCCCTTTTGCGATATAAAGGCCATTGGTGTCAGACATTTGAGTTTTCCCAGCTAGTGCCGGTATCCACAGTAACATGGAGATACCAACCCACCCACTTGACCTGACCTGGGGAGGGAACATGCAAAATGGCAGACAGAGGCCAAAGAAACCAGGGTTTAAGGATTTAAATAAAGTGACGCACACAGAGACAAAGCCTTAAACAGAGACAAAAAGTTAACGAGACATACAGCTTGTTCATGATTCTACTGGGTTCCAGGAGGACTTCAAAAGATAAAAAGACACATTAAACATTGCCAATATCCTGTACAGCCACAAACTAAATGTTTATTATTTTATTTTTTATTTAACCTTTATTTAACCAGGTAGGCTGTTTGAGAACAAATTCTCATTTGCAATGGAGATTGGATTTGTCAGGGAGATTGGGCAGTTTTAATGGAATTAACATTATTTTGATATTGTCTAATATAATTTTAGTGCAAAATTAAATCAATACATTATTGGCTAATGTGACCCTTTAAAATAACCTATTAAAGGCAAGTCAACACAATCTATCAATCTACAGACAAACATCACATTCTGAGAAAGCTGAATCACTTAAATTAAATGAATGTCAATTGCATTAAAGTACTATAAATGTTGAAATGTCAATAAGCATATTGATAATATTTGTATATATTTATCTATTGGGAAACACTATAAGCATTAGTAATATTCCGACTGGCTCATATGTCATTTATCATTAGAATAACCTATGCAGTACTTTGCAATAGTAATACTAGTAGAAAATACTTTATAAAACATCTGTAACAATAAAAATGAGCATGTATAACCGCAAATTCAAGGTTAAAATACCCGCAAGCACATAGATCCGCACAAATACACATAGTAATAGTAACTCTATTTACCACATATTCACATGACCAATAATGACAGATAAATGACTTACCGAGGGTGATAGTGAGGTCCAACATATACTCTATAATCCCCAATCATAATGTTAGTTAGTAGATGTAGTCTTCAGTAAATGATACGCCGTCTATAATGTTAGTTAGTAGATGTAGTCTTCAGTAAATGATAAGCCGTCTATAATGTTAGTTAGTAGATGTAGTCTTCAGTAAATGATAAGCCGTCTATAATGTTAGTTAGTAGATGTAGTCTTCAGTAAATGATAAGCCGTCTATAATGTTAGTTAGTAGATGTAGTCTTCAGTAAATGATAAGCCGTCTATAATGTTAGTTAGTAGATGTAGTCTTCAGTAAATGATAAGCCGTCTATAATGTTAGTTAGTAGATGTAGTCTTCAGTAAATGATAAGCCGTCTATAATGTTAGTTAGTAGATGTAGTCTTCAGTAAATGATAAGCCGTCTATACTGGATAAATACAGCAAGAAAGATATGTGCTGTTCGCTGCGGCAGCAGATAGAGACCTGCAGGAACACATGGAACAGTGTTTGGGACAGACAGGAGACAGGCAGCCAGGAGCAGGCAGCCAGGAGCAGGCAGCCAGGAGCAGGCAGCCAGGAGCAGGCAGACACGAGATTGGCTCAGGTAAACGCGGTGGGTCCAACCAGTCTTGTGTTACGTCACCGACACGCCCGGGTTCCCACCAACTGCGTCACACACGTCACATACGTGATTTTCCGGGGTTTCTAGTCCGCACACACAATATGGATGAGAGGCTGTTACCCTCACAGCTATACACCTGCTAATATAACAGTTATCCTCACAGCTATATACCTGCTAATATAACAGTTATCCTCACAGC
>CM055742.1:19024588-19202627 GCA_029465975.1 Dallia pectoralis | reverse complement strand
GTCTCACCCATCACACACTGACAGAGTTAAAGGTAACCTAGTTTAACAGGCCGACAATCTATCAGATTAAACATTACCATTTAGTACCATCATCAACACTACTGACAGATACAGTAACCTAGCTACGACACCCATTGCACCAAACATTACATCATATATTCACCCATCAACACTACGACAGATAGCAACCTAGTTTAACAGCTGACACCCATTTAGACCAAACATACATTTATTCACCATCACAATGACAGATAAAGGTACCTAGTTTAACAGCCGACACTATTGTGACCAAACATACATTTATATATATTCACCCATCAACACACAACAGATAAAGGCAACCTAGTAGCTGACACCTATTGTGACCAAACATTTGAGTATATTCCTCACCCATTTAACAGCTGACACCTATTAGACTAAACATATATTTGTTATAATTAATTATCAATATTACGACAGATAAAGGCGTAACCTGTTGAATACGACACCTATTAGACTAAATTGTCTATCAACACTACTGACAGATGGGGCAGTGTTTAACAGCGACACTCCGCCAGACTAAATGATACTATATTCACTCATCAAGAATTACCGACAGATAAAGGTAACCTAGTTTAACAGCTGACACATATTAGATTCAAACATACATTTGAGTATATTCACTATCAATACTACTGACAAGATAAAGGTAACCTGTTTGAAGGATACCTATTAGATCAACATACATTTATATATTCACTATCAACACTACTGACAGATAGTAAATCGAGTTATACATAGACTAAACATTACATCTATATATCTTCACCCATCAACATTAATGATGGCAACCTAATGAGCCGATCACCTATTAGACTAAACATATATTTATATATTCACTAACAGCTGACACCTATTGCACTAAACATTATTCCATTCACTCCATCAACATTACCGACAGATAAAGGTAACCTGTTTAACAGCTGACAACATTACATTTGTCACCCATATCACTACTGACAGATAGCAGTAAATCTAACAGCTGACACTATTAGATTAAACATACATTTCATCACTACCGACAGATAAAGGCAACCCAGCCTAACAGCCGACACCTATTAGATTAAACGTATCTTTTATATATTCACCCATCAACACTACTGACAGATAAAGGTAACCTAGTTTAACAGCTGACACCTATTAGACTAAACATACATCAACTGTGTTATGGGGCATTCTTTACAGTACTGCTTTAAATAAGGTGTCACTTTGACTTGACCATTTCTAACCCTCTGGTGAAACTTAATATTTAGCATCATGGCCTCCTACATATATTATTTATCCTTAGGTGTCTTCCCGGTCAGCTGTTGGACAGAGTTTTGCATGACTCCTTATATGTTGTGATCAGGAATATCTTGATGTCTTTTAACCCCACCCAGACTTGTGGTCATCACTCCCATTTTAGTCTGTCAGCCCCAGATAAGGATTTTGATTATAGAATGCTGTTTTCCCACACACACATATTTGAGACAGAGTTGAAATCATTATGGATTGGAAATACCTAGCTATTAACATACTTCTTAGTTAAATAGCACTATTATATGATGATAGGGTGTACAATTATTTTCTGCATGAGGATATTGCATTTCTGTTTGTTTTAATTGCACTGCGGTTTTGAGTGTGATTTGTTAAATTGTGTCATCTTTATCAATTAATGTGCTTGCTGTTTAGCTCAGATATCCATGTGTAAAAATCTACAAAAATATTTTTTTGTCATGCCTGTATGATGAAAATGTTTTACACCTAAACCTTCCGGCAAAATTATTTTTGTATGAAACATGGATACTGTCCTTGAATTGCTCTAATTCCTGTGTGTTTTAAATTACTAAAAAGTAAATGTTTAGTATTGCTGGCATGTGGCAGTAAGCACAAGGCAAAAACCATCTATTTGCCCAGGATTTGCTGGCTCGTCTAGAGTTACAATCAACTTGGCTGGTCATTCAGTCGTTTAATAAGCTTTTCATTGATTTTCTATTGTCTCAGTGGCACTATTATGTGATATCATGTTGCAATAATGATGTTCTCTCAGATGATGTTAACTGACTAGAGCATCATACTTAACCTAGCAGATAACAACATTGGGTGGAACCTAAAGTCTAAAAGGGAACAAATGTTAAATTTGGCCCTTGAGCTTATGAGTTTATTCATTTTTTTGTGCTCTAGGATCGTCCAATAGAAATGCACACATGTCTAGTAAACTTTGTATATGGAATGGACTTAATTTTATGTTTTATTACTTGGTGTTTGAATTTGGTACCGTAATTCCAGAAACATTTAAAGGACCAACTTTAAAATGCATATACTTGATGTGCCTTTTTCCTCTGAAGTCTATTTTCACTCCACGCAGACATCCTTCACACTGCCAAGGTCAAGGATTGCATTGCATTAAAACAGCTCATTTTTATCCTTGAATCTTGGGCGCTATGACTAATCTCTATGCTAGTTGCATCGCACCCCCTGCTAACAGCTCATTATTTATCATGAATCTTGGACGCTATGACAATCTCTGCTAGTTGCATCGCTAACACCCCCTGCTAACAGCTAATTCTTTATCATAGGCGAGCACTATGACCAATCTCTACACTCTAGTTTAGCTAAGACCCCTGCTAACAGCTAATTCTTTATCATGAGCCTTGGAGCACAAGGTCAGTTATTTTCATACTTTGCAATCATAGTCTGTCTATATAATATCCCCTTCCTCTTCTCCACAGTATTGAACTTCACAAGAATTTGTACATGACTCATGACGACAGGAAAGTTTGTGTGTCATGTCAACCAAAAACACTTTGGTGGGATACGGTTTGCTTGGCTGATCATGCTCTGCTTGAGCAACATTGGTCACTGTATATTTTCTATAGCAGTGTTCTATCCTTGCTCTATTATGACATAGGATGTGTTGTTAAATATCTCTTGGTTATGGGGGTCGGGATTTCTTGTTGGGACACAGCGATGATAAATAGGTATGTATGAAGATAAAAGTCATTTTGTTTCCCGTGCCTTCTCTGTATTCATCTGCACTCTCTACCTATATATGCCTAGGTTTCTTATATGGTAATGACGAAGACTTTGTAGTAGAGTGTCATTTCTGGTATAATAAAACATACTTACAACAGATCCGTTAGCTGACTGAATGTTGTGTGCTTCTTGGGAAAATGCTTCTTAAGGGCTTCCATAGTGTTTTACAGTGTCACTTTAAAACAACCAGCACCTACAGCTGCTACTGATATACATTGAAGATTTTCCATACATTTTAAACAAGAATGATAACAACAAATGTATTGATTTTTAAATATTGTTTGATAAAGAAGTATGTTGATATTAGTGATTCAAGGATACATCACCATGTTGTATTACATTCTGATTATTTTTTTAGTCAACAACCAAAATCTGGTTGGGATGTTTTGTAAGTATAATTGGGTCAATTTCTGATAACTATTCTGTTGTATATAGCTGTTTGGATCACTGTTATATTAGCAGGTATATAGCTGTGAGGATAACTGCTCATGCCAGGTAGATAGTATATTCGTGGGGATAACTGCCATATTAGCAGGGGATAATCAGCATATTAGCAGGTATATAGCTGTGAGGATAATCGCAGGTATATAGCTGTGAGGATGACTGTTAGCATTAGCAGGCGTGATAGCTGTGAGATAACTGCTGGTACAAGCAGGTATATAGCTGCAGATAAATGTTATAGCCAGCAGGTATATGGCTGTGTGATAACTGTTGTTATAATGTAACTGTTATACAGTTAGGTGTATAGTTGTGAGGATAACAATTATGCATTAGCAGGCTAGGCCGAGGATAACTGTTATATTAGCAGGTGTATAGCTGCAGATAACTGTTATGTTACAGGTGTATTGCCGTGATAATCAGGTTGTTCAGCAGGTATATAGCTGTGAACTGTTATATTAGCAGGTGCAGGTTAGCAGATAGATAGGGGCTGTGAGGATAGCTGTGAGTTATCCTCACAGCTATACACCTGATATAACAGTTATCCTCACAGCTATACACCTGCTAATATAACAGTTATCCTCACAGCTATACACCTGCTAATATAACAGTTATCCTCACAGCTATACACCTGCTAATATAACAGTTATCCTCACAGCTATATACCTGCTAATATAACAGTTATCCTCACAGCTATATACCTGCTAACAGAACAGTTATCCCCACAGCTATACACCTGCTAATATAACAGTTATCCTCACAGCTATCCTCACAGCTATATACCTGCTAACATAACAGTTATCCCCACAGCTATACACCTGCTAATATAACAGTTATCCTCACAGCTATATACCTGCTAACAGAACAGTTATCCTCACAGCAATACACCTGCTAACATAACAGTTATCCTCACAGCTATACACCTGCTAATATAACAGTTATCCTCACAGCTATATACCTGCTAATATAACAGTTATCCTCACAGCTATACACCTGCTAACATAACAGTTATCCTCACAGCTATACACCTGCTAATATAACAGTTATCCTCACAGCTATATACCTGCTAATATAACAGTTATCCTCACAGCTATATACCTGCTAATATAACAGTTATCCTCACAGCTATACACCTGCTAATATAACAGTTATCCTCACAGCTATATACCTGCTAACAGAACAGTTATCCTCACAGCTATATACCTGCTAATATAACAGTTATCCCCACAGCTATATACCTGCTAATATAACAGTTATCCCCACAGCTATATATCTGCTAACATAACAGTTATCCTCACAGCTATATACCTGCTAATATAACAGTGATCCAAACAGCTATATACCTTCTAACAGAATAGTTATCAGGAATTATTTAATTATACTTACAAAACATCCCAACCTTAGATTTTGGTTGTTGATTTAAAAAAAAAAAAAAAATAATCAAACAGGATGTAATGCAACACTTGAAATTCAGTGTATCACTGAATCACTGTATCAACATACTTCTTTATCAAACAATATTTTAAAAATCAATACGATTTGTTGTTATCAAATGTTCTTGTTTAAAATGTATAAATGTATGTATATATCAATCCTTGCCAGCTACACAAAGTACACACAGTACAGAACATAAATGTAAAATGCTAATTTATTTTGGGAAACACAGTAAAACACTATAGGAGCCACTTAAGGAAAACATTTTATTTTTCCCCCAAGAGCTGTTACACAACATTCAGTCAGCTGTTTTAAACGGATCTGTTAATAAGTATGTTTTATTATACAAAGTAACACTCTACTACAAAGTCTTCATTCATTTACTGCATATAAGAGAAACTTACAAATATATATATAGAGTAAGAAATTGCAGATGTGCAGAAGTACGAGATGAAACCCAAAATGACTTTTAATAATATCTATACCTGTTTATCATCCGCTGTGTCTACAACAGAAATCCATTTTGCAACCAGAATATTTAACAACATCCTATGTCATAATAGAGCAGGATAGAACACTGCTATAGAAAATACAGTATTCTGAAAGATAATGTTAGCTCAAGCAGAGCATGATCAGCCAAGCAAACCGTATCCCACCAAAGTGTTTTGGTTGACATGACACACAACTCTTCCTGTCGTCATGAGTCATGTACAAAATTCTTGTGAAGTTCAATATTGTGGAGAAGAGGAAGGGGATATTATATAGACAGACTATGATTGCAAAGTATGAAAATAACTGACCTTGTGCTCCAAGGCTCATGATAAAGAATTAGCTGTTAGCAGGGGGTCTTAGCGATAAACTAGAGTAGAGATTGTCATAGTGCTCCAAGGCTCATGATAAAGAATTAGCTGTTAGCAGGGGGTGTTAGCGATGCAACTAGCATAGAGATTGTCATAGCGCTCCAAGATTCATGATAAATAATGAGCTGTTAGCAGGGGGTGTTAGCGATGCAACTAGCATAGAGATTGTCATAGCGCTCCAAGATTCATGATAAAAAATGAGCTGTTTTAATGCAATGCAATCCTGACCTTGGCAGTGTGAAGGATGTCTGCGTGGAGTGAAAAAATAGACTTCATAGAGGAAAAAGGCACATCAAGTATATGCATTAAAGCTGGTCCTTAAATGTTTCTGGAATTACGGTACCAAATTCAAACACCAAGTAATAAAAATATAATTAAGTCCATTCCATATACAAAGTTTACTAGACATGTGTGCATTTCTATTGACGGTGATCCTAGAGCACAAAAAAATGAATAAACTCATAAGCTCAAGGGCCGAATTTAACATTTGTTCCCTTTAGGACTTTTAGGTTCCACCCAATGTTGTTATCTGCTAGGTTACATGATGCTCTAGTCAGTTAACATCATCTGGAGAGAACATCATTATTGCAACATGATATCGCATAATAGTGCCACTGAGACAATAGAAAATCAATGAAAGCTTATTAAACGACTGAATGACCAGCCGGGTTGATTGTAACTCTAGACGAGTCAGGGTTAAATCCTGGGCAAATAGATGGTTTTTGCCTTGTGCTTACGACTAAGCACAGCAATACTAAACATTTACTTTTTAGTAATTTAAAACACACAGGAATGAGAGCAATTCAAGGTATTATATCCATGTTTCATACAAAAATAATTTTGCCGGAAGGTTTAGTGTAAAATTACTTTTCATCATACAGGCATGACAAAAAAATATTTCTTTTTTGTAGATTTTTTTACACATGGATATCTGAGCTAAACAGCAAGCACATTAATTGATAAAGATGACACAATTTAACAAATCACACTCAAAACCGTTATGCAATTAAAACAAACAGAAATGCAATATCCTCATGCAGAAAATAATTGTACACCCTATCATCATATAATAGTTATTTAACTAAGAAGTATGTTAATAGCTAGGGTATTTCCATCCATAATGATTTCAATCCTGTCTCAAATATGTGTGTGTGGGAAAACAGCATTCTACAATCAAAATCCTTATCTGGGGCTGACAGACTAAAAATGAGTGATGACCACAAGTCTGGGTGGGGTTAAAAAGACATCAAGATATTCCTGATCACAACATATAAGGAGTCATGCAAAACTCTGTCCAACAGCTGACCGAAAGACACCTAAGGATAAATAATATATGTAGAGGCCATGATGCGAAATGATGTCACCCAGAGGGTTAGAAATGGTCAAGTCAAAGTGACACCTTATTTAAAGCAGTACTGTAAAGAATGCCCCATAACACAGTTGATGTATGTTTAGTCTAATAGGTGTCAGCTGTTAAACTAGGTTACCTTTATCTGTCAGTAGTGTTGATGGGTGAATATATAAATATACGTTTAATCTAATAGGTGTCAGCTGTTAAACTAGGTTACCTTTATCTGTCAGTAGTGTTGATGAGTGAATATATAAATGTATGTTTAATCTAATAGGTGTCAGCTGTTAAACTAGGTTACCTTTATCTGTCAGTAGTGTTGATGGGTGAATATATAAATGTATGTTTAGTCTAATAGGTGTCAGCTGTTAAACTAGGTTACCTTTATCTGTCAGTAGTGTTGATGGGTGAATATATAAATGTATGTTTAGTCTAATAGGTGTCAGCTGTTAAACTAGGTTACCTTTATCTGTCAGTAGTGTTGATGGGTGAATATATAAATATATGTTTAGTCTAATAGGTGTCAGCTGTTAAACTAGGTTGCCTTTATCTGTCAGTAGTGTTGATGGGTGAATATATAAATGTATGTTTAGTCTAATATGTGTCAGCTGTTAAACTAGGTTACCTTTATCTGTCAGTAGTGTTGATGGGTGAATATATAAATGTATGTTTAGTCTAATAGGTGTCAGCTGTTAAACTAGGTTACCTTTATCTGTCAGTAGTGTTGATGGGTGAATATATAAATGTATGTTTAGTCTAATATGTGTCAGCTGTTAAACTAGGTTACCTTTATCTGTCAGTAGTGTTGATGGGTGAATATATAAATGTATGTTTAGTCTAATAGGTGTCAGCTGTTAAACTAGGTTACCTTTATCTGTCAGTAGTGTTGATGGGTGAATATATAAATGTATGTTTAGTCTAATAGGTGTCAGCTGTTCAACTAGGTTACCTTTATCTGTCAGTAGTGTTGATGGGTGAATATATAAATATATGTTTAGTCTAATAGGTGTCAGCTGTTAAACTAGGTTACCTTTATCTGTCAGTAGTGTTGATGGGTGAATATATAAATGTTTAGTCTAATAGGTGTCAGCTGTTAAACTAGGTTACCTTTATCTGTTAGTAGTGTTGATGGGTGAATATATAAATGTATGTTTAGTCTAATAGGTGTCAGCTGTTAAACTAGGTTACCTTTATCTGTCAGTAGTGTTGATGGGTGAATATATAAATGTATGTTTAGTCTAATAGGTGTCAGCTGTTAAACTAGGTTACCTTTATCTGTCAGTAGTGTTGATGGGTGAATATATAAATGTATGTTTAGTCTAATAGGTGTCAGCTGTTAAACTAGGTTACCTTTATCTGTCAGTAGTGTTGATGAGTGAATATATAAATGTATGTTTAATCTAATAGGTGTCAGCTGTTAAACTAGGTTACCTTTATCTGTCAGTAGTGTTGATGGGTGAATATATAAATGTATGTTTAGTCTAATAGGTGTCAGCTGTTAAACTAGGTTACCTTTATCTGTCAGTAGTGTTGATGGGTGAATATATAAATGTATGTTTAGTGTAATAGGTGTCAGCTGTTAAACTAGGTTACCTTTATCTGTTAGTAGTGTTGATGGGTGAATATATAAATGTTTAGTCTAATAGGTGTCAGCTGTTAAACTAGGTTACCTTTATCTGTTAGTAGTGTTGATGGGTGAATATATAAATGTATGTTTAGTCTAATAGGTGTCAGCTGTTAAACTAGGTTACCTTTATCTGTTAGTAGTGTTGATGGGTGAATATATAAATGCATGTTTAGTCTAATAGGTGTCAGCTGTTAAACTAGGTTACCTTTATCTGTTAGTAGTGTTGATGGGTGAATATATAAATGTTTAGTCTAATAGGTGTCAGCTGTTAAACTAGGTTACCTTTATCTGTCAGTAGTGTTGATGGGTGAATATATAAATGTATGTTTAATCTAATAGGTGTCAGCTGTTAAACTAGGTTACCTTTATCTGTCAGTAGTGTTGATGGGTGAATATATAAATGTATGTTTAGTCTAATAGGTGTCAGCTGTTAAACTAGGTTACCTTTATCTGTCAGTAGTGTTGATGGGTGAATATATAAATGTATGTTTAGTCTAATAGGTGTCAGCTGTTAAACTAGGTTACCTTTATCTGTCAGTAGTGTTGATGGGTGAATATATAAATGTATGTTTAGTCTAATAGGTGTCAGCTGTTAAACTAGGTTACCTTTATCTGTCAGTAGTGTTGATGGGTGAATATATAAATGTATGTTTAGTCTAATAGGTGTCAGCTGTTAAACTAGGTTGCCTTTATCTGTCAGTAGTGTTGATGGGTGAATATATAAATGTATGTTTAGTCTAATAGGTGTCAGCTGTTAAACTAGGTTACCTTTATCTGTCAGTAGTGTTGATGGGTGAATATATAAATGTATGTTTAATCTAATAGGTGTCAGCTGTTAAACTAGGTTACCTTTATCTGTCAGTAGTGTTGATGGGTGAATATATAAATGTATGTTTAATCTAATAGGTGTCAGCTGTTAAACTAGGTTACCTTTATCTGTCAGTAGTGTTGATGGGTGAATATATAAATGTATGTTTAGTCTAATAGGTGTCAGCTGTTAAACTAGGTTACCTTTATCTGTCAGTAGTGTTGATGGGTGAATATATAAATATATGTTTAGTCTAATAGGTGTCAGCTGTTAAACTAGGTTGCCTTTATCTGTCAGTAGTGTTGATGGGTGAATATATAAATGCATGTTTAGTCTAATAGGTGTCAGCTGTTAAACTAGGTTACCTTTATCTGTCAGTAGTGTTGATGGGTGAATATATAAATGTATGTTTAGTCTAATAGGTGTCAGCTGTTAAACTAGGTTACCTTTATCTGTCAGTAGTGTTGATGGGTGAATATATAAATGTATGTTTAGTCTAATAGGTGTCAGCTGTTAAACTAGGTTACCTTTATCTGTCAGTAGTGTTGATGGATGAATATATAAATGTATGTTTAGTCTAATAGGTGTCAGCTGTTAAACTAGGTTACCTTTATCTGTTAGTAGTGTTGATGGGTGAATATATAAATGTATGTTTAGTCTAATAGGTGTCAGCTGTTAAACTAGGTTACCTTTATCTGTCAGTAGTGTTGATGGGTGAATATATAAATGTATGTTTAGTCTAATAGGTGTCAGCTGTTAAACTAGGTTACCTTTATCTGTCAGTAGTGTTGATGGGTGAATATATAAATGTATGTTTAGTCTAATAGGTGTCAGCTGTTAAACTAGGTTACCTTTATCTGTCAGTAGTGTTGATGGGTGAATATATAAATGCATGTTTAGTCTAATAGG
The DNA here is from genome assembly GCA_029465975.1 of Dallia pectoralis. Taxonomy (NCBI): domain Eukaryota; kingdom Metazoa; phylum Chordata; class Actinopteri; order Esociformes; family Umbridae; genus Dallia; species Dallia pectoralis. The sequence continues at coordinate 19,192,149 of CM055742.1, read as the reverse complement.
TGTCAGCTGTTAAACTAGGTTACCTTTATCTGTTAGTAGTGTTGATGGGTGAATATATAAATGTATGTTTAGTCTAATAGGTGTCAGCTGTTAAACTAGGTTGCCTTTATCTGTCAGTAGTGTTGATGGGTGAATATATAAATATATGTTTAGTCTAATAGGTGTCAGCTGTTAAACTAGGTTGCCTTTATCTGTTAGTAGTGTTGATGGGTGAATATTCTATATCCAGGACAAATAATGTAAAAAGACAACCCAGGAAAATTACTTTTTCACAAAATATGTACGACATTTTGCTTAGAAACTAAGTACAATTAATGTATTCATACTATTGAATCATTCCTCAAAATTAAGCCTGGCGCAACTCCAACACCACGACCAAAGACAATTTGTTCATTTATTTCCACAGTTGGAACAGGTTGCTATGAGTTGTCAGGCAAAGCAAATACCTTTGTTGTTTGTAGTAGAATTGTCTCTAGGGCCAAATATAGGAGATAATTCTGCTCATCAGACAGTTATATGCTAAAGCTGAACGTTTAGCCTATCTCCTGGGCCATTTTAGAATTATTTGTTTAAATGATTCATTTGACAACTCTATTAGACCAACAATATTATTTTAATTGCACCAATGTATATATTAGAGTTTTAAAGCTTGGAAAGTAAAATGTGACTGGATAACAAAATTTGAAAAAAGTATTCAGTGACATCTTTATAAAAATTTACGCCAGAAATGTAAGTTGGCAGTCAGAAGCGTTTGTACAAAACCTGTTTTCACAAAGATACCACGTCAAGCTCACGATGCGGTATGCAAATGTAATGAGGACATTAGTGTCACTAGAAACGTGGAAAAACTTGATGGAATCAAAAAGATAGCAGAATTGTTTTCTCCCACAAACAGCTCTGCTCGAGATAAAACATTCATAATGCTGGAGTAAAAAATTGTATACTTTTCAAAACATATTTATCGTCGCATTATATTTGTCAGATCATACCAAAGTGCAATTCCCAAGATTAGAAAAAAACTGCACCTATTCAAGTAAAACAGAAGAGGGTAAAAGGAAGAGGGCGAGAGAAAGAGTGTGAGAGGGTGAGGAAGATGGCGAGAGAAAGAGGGTGAGAGGGTGAGGAAGAGGGCGAGAGAAAGAAGGTGAGAGGGTGATGAAGAGGGCGAGAGGAAGAGGGTGAGAGAAAGAGGGCGAGAGGAAGAGGGTGAGAGGGCGAGAGAAAGAGTGTGAGAGGGTGAGGAAGAGGGCGAGAGAAAGAGGGTGAGGAAGAGGGCGAGAGAAAGAAGGTGAGAGGGTGATGAAGAGGGCGAGAGGAAGAGGGTGAGAGAAAGAGGGCGAGAGGAAGAGGCTGAGAGGGTGAGAGGAAGAGGGCGAGAGGAAGAGGGAGTGAGGGCGAGAGGAAGAGGGCGAGAGGAAGAGGGCGAGAGGAAGAGGGCGAGAGGAAGAGGGCGAGAGGAAGAGGGCGAGAGAAAGAGGGCGAGAGAAAGAGTGTAAGAGGGTGAGGAAGAGGGCGAGAGAAAGAGTGTGAGAGGGTGAGGAAGAGGGCAAGAGAAAGAAGGTGAGAGGGTGAGGAAGAGGGCAAGAGAAAGAAGGTGAGAGGGTGAGGAAGAGGGCGAGAGGAAGAGGGCGAGAGGAAGAGGGTGAGAGAAAGAGGGCGAGAGAAAGAGGGCGAGAGAAAGACGGCGAGAGGAATAGGGCGAGAGGAAGAGGGCGAGAGGAAGAGGGCGAGAGGAAGAGGGCGAGAGGAAGAAGGCGCGAGGAAGAGGGTGAGGAAGAGGGCGAAAGGAAGAGGGTGAGAGGGCGAGAGGAAGAGGGCGAGAGGAAGAGGACGAGAGGAAGAGGGCGAGAGGCAGAGGGCGAGAGGCAGAGGGCGAGAGGAAGAGGGCGAGAGGAAGAGGGTGAGAGGAAGAGGGTGAGAGGAAAAGGGTGAGGGGAAGAGGGCGAGAGGAAGAGGGCGAGAGGAAGAGGGTGAGAGGAAGAGGGCGAGAGGAAGAGGGCGAGAGAAAGAGGGCGAGAGGAAGAGGGCGAGAGAAAGAGGGCGAGAGAAAGAGGGCGAGAGGAAGAGGGCGAGGAAGAGGGCGAGGAAGAGGGTGAGAGGAAGAGGGTGAGAGGAAGAGGGTGAGAGGAAAAGGGTGAGGAAGAGGGCGAGAGGAAGAGGGCGAGAGGAAGAGGGCGAGAGGAAGAGGGCGAGAGGAAGAGGGCGAGAGGAAGAGGGCGAGAGAAAGAGGGCGAGAGGAAGAGGGCGAGAGGAAGAGGGCGAGAGGAAGAGGGCGAGGAAGAGGGCGAGGAAGAGGGCGAGGAAGAGGGTGAGAGGAAGAGGGTGAGAGACAAAAATAGCGGACAGCTACTCTTCATGATTGGAAAAACGTCAACAGATTTCCTTGAACAGAAAACAACAGGAGCATAGCAGGAAACAGAAGTTACAGTTCAACAACCTAAAGATTTATAAATATATACTTTTATAATATATATATAATATTAATATATATAATTATAGAAAATGGTCCCGTTATTAGCTTTATCTAAAAATATTCAACAATCTTGAAGAATAGAAGGTGGGCAGACAGGATGTGAGCAGAGGGAAAATCCAGATTGAATTCTGTAATATTGGTTTCCTCCAACCAGGATGAGGTGTCACCACCAGGCATGATTAGTGCTCCTCTAACCAGGATGAGGTGTCACCACCAGGCATGATTAGTGCTCCTCTAACCAGGATGAGGTGTCACCACCAGACATGATTAGTGCTCCTCTAACCAGGATGGGGTGTCACCACCAGACATGATTAGTGCTCCTCTAACCAGGATGGGGTGTCACCACCAGACATGATTAGTGCTCCTCTAACCAGGATGAGGTGTCACCACCAGACATGATTAGTGCTCCTCTAACCAGGATGGGGTGTCACCACCAGACATGATTAGTGCTCCTCTAACCAGGATGGGGTGTCACCACCAGGCATGATTAGTGCTCCTCTAACCAGGATGGGGTGTCACCACCAGGCATGATTAGTGCTCCTCTAACCAGGATGGGGTGTCACCACCAGACATGATTAGTGCTCCTCTAACCAGGATGGGGTGTCACCACCAGACATGATTAGTGCTCCTCTAACCAGGATGGGGTGTCACCACCAGGCATTTTCAACTTGATGTGGAACTGCTTGAGCGTCTGTTCCAGCTGCTGTTGATTTCCTGCATAGTAAGCTGCTATGGCATTATGGAAAAGGGTCAGCTGATTGTGCAGCACTTTAACCTGGAAGAGGAAGAAACAGAAACGTTATAAGAAATAATTACTTGCGCCGGAGAAACTTTTTTAGTACTAGTTGGAAGTTGGAAGGTGATTTAACAGTAATTTGTAGAGACATGAGGAAAGATGGATGGAAACAGAACATTGGAATGGATCCAAACGAATGCTTCAGCAGTACATGCTGGGTCCCAAATGAGCACGTGCCAATCACCAATGATGTCCTCGTAGAGAAAACTATCAAAACTACACTGAAGGCTAGAAAAATATATTTTTTAAATACTATAGAAATCTGCTGGTTTGCCGACACTTCAACCTGATGGATCTGTCAGGCTGTATATTTTTTGCTCGAGCGTAATACGTAAGGTTAGTTGCATCAGTCTTCAAACTATAAACAGACTTAATATTTATGTCTACAGTTAATGTTACTACCATTATTACTGCACATTACTATAAACATACTTAATATTTATGTCTACAGTTAATGTTACTACCATTACTACTGCACATTAATATAAACATACTTAATATTTATGTCTACAGTTAATGTTACTACCATTATTACTGCACATTACTATAAACATACTTAATATTTATGTCTACAGTTAATGTTACTACCATTATTACTGCACACTACTATAAACATACTTAATATTTATGTCTACAGTTAATGTTACTACCATTATTACTGGACATTACTATAAACAGACTTAATATTTATGTCTACAGTTAATGTTACTACCATTATTACTGCACTTTACTATAACATTGATTAGCTTGCTTTTTCAAAACATATACCCGTGTCTTGGTGGCTAAAATCGGTTCCAAGACCACTTTATCCTAATACGGTCACACAATGGAATTACATATCTTTTACTGGCCCTTGACACAAGAACAAGCGTACTTTCCCCTTCTGACGTGCACGTAGCTTTGGATATACCTTGTTCTCTTCCAGGAACTTGAGCTTGATGGACACATCATTTCGCATCTTCTCGTACTTATCACGGTGGATCTGGAACATCTGTTGGGACTGTTCTATTTTGGGCAGTGTGGTGGTATCCCGTGGGCCCAGGTTAAATTCCTCCAGGTCAGTTCGATATGCGTCATACTCAACCCTACAGGAAATGCCAAACAGAGATGTCAACCCTACAGGAAATGCCAACAGAGGTCAACCCTACAGGAAATGCCAAACAGAAATGTCAACCATACAGGAAATCCCAACAGCGAGGTCAACCCTACAGGAAATGCCAAACAGAAAGGTCAACCCTACAGGAAATCCCAACAGAGAGGTCGACCCTACAGGAGATCCCAAACAGAGAGGTCGACCCTACAGGAGATCCCAAACAGAGATGTCAACCCTACAGGAAATGCCCACAGAGATGTCAACCCTACAGGAAATGCCAACAGAGAGGTCAACCCTACAGGAAATGCCAAACAGAGAGGTCAACCCTAGAGGAAATGCCAAACAGAGATGTCAACCCTACAGGAAATGCTAAACAGAGATGTCAACCCTACAGGAAATGCCTAACAGAGATGTCAACCCTAAAGGAAATGCCAAACAGAAATGTCAACCCAACAGGAAATGCCAAACAGAGATGTCAACCCTACAGGAAATGCCAAACAGAGATGTCAACCCAACAGGAAATGCCAAACAGAGATGTCAACCCTACAAGAAATGCCAAACAGAGGTGTCAACCCAACAGGAAATACCAAACAGAGATGTCAAACCTACAGGAAATGCCAACAGAGAGGTCAACCCTACAGGAAATGCCAAACAGAGGTCAACCCTACAGGAAATCCCAACAGAGAAGTCAACCCTAGAGGAAATGGCAAACAGAGATGTCAACCCTACAGAAAATGCCAAACAGAGATGTCAACCCTACAGGAAATGCCAAACAGAGATGTCAACCCTACAGGAAATGCCAACAGGTCAACCCTACAGGAAATGCCAAACAGAGAGGTCAACCCTACAGGAAATCCCAACAGAGAGGTCAACCCTACAGGAAATCCCAACAGAGATGTCAACCCTACAGGAAATGCCAAACAGAGATGTCAACCCTACAGGAAATGCCAAACAGAGATGTCAACTCTACAGGAAATGCCAAACAGTGATGTCAACCCTACAGGAAATGCCAAACAGTGATGTCAACCCTACAGGAAATGCCAAACAGAGATGTCAACTCTACAGGAAATGCCAAACAGAGATGTCAACCCTACAGGAAATGCCAAACAGAGATGTCAACTCTACAGGAAATGCCAAACAGAGGTTTCAACACACATGTTTTTACTCTTATCAAACTGCACAGCTGCTGATACCCTCAAAAAATTTAAAGATTTAATATCAGGAAAAAATCTGGGTCCACACTAAATAGATAAGCATATAACCAAACCATAGATGAGCATACAAGTCAAACACCAAACCATAGATAAGCATATAAGTCAAACACCAAACCATAGATAAGCATATAAGTCAAACACCAAACCATAGATAAACATATAAGTCAAACACCAAACCATAGATAAGCATATAAGTCAAACACCAAACCATAGATAAGCATATAAGTCAAACACCAAACCATAGATAAACATATAAGTCAAACACCAAACCATAGATAAACATATAAGTCAAACACCAAACCATAGATAAACATATAAGTCAAACACCAAACCATAGATAAGCATATAAGTCAAACACCAAACCATAGATGAGCATACAAGTCAAACACCAAACCATAGATAAGCATATAAGTCAAACACCAAACCATAGATAAGCATACAAGTCAAACACCAAACCATAGATAAGCATATAAGTCAAACACCAAACCATAGATAAGCATATAAGTCAAACACCAAACCATAGATAAACATAATTGTGCTCAGCAGTTAGACTCAACACATGTCCTCTTTATGAACTATGGGGATATTGGTTAGTGAATGAATCCCTTTCACGTTAATCCTCATATTACCTGGCAGTTTCATACTGCTTGATGTTAACCATGGTGTCCTCGATCGTTTTTTCGACCAGGGTGTTCACGCTGGCGATGAAGAAGTTTATTGCTCCCAGTAGGGTCTGGCCATTTTTGGACAAGAGTTTTTGGGTGTCAGCATTGTAGCCAAACTCCTCCTAAAAGGAAACCCATTACATTATTAGTTAAACAAGATGTGAACCACCACAGCACAGTATTATCACAAGAATGCTCTGAAATACATCAAAGAAGAATATAAAGAGAATGATTTAGAGTGACCCCAGAAGATGATTGAGGATTAAAGAATTAATTGAATTAATCAATAATTTGCATCCCTAATTGTAACTGAATCTGTACATTCCTACAGAACTTAGATCGTAACTGAATTTGTACATTCCTACAGAACTTAGATCGTAACTAAATCTGTACATTCCTACAGACCTTAGATTGTAACTAAATCTGTACATTCCTACAGACCTTAGATCGTAATTGAATCTGTACATTCCTACAGACCTTAGATCGTAACTGAATCTGTACATTCCTACAGACCTTAGATCGTAACTGAATCTGTACATTCCTACAGACCTTAGATCGTAACTGAATCTGTACATTCCTACCGACCTTAAATCGTAACATTTGCCATTAAGCGACAGAAAAAAAACAAAAAAAAACTTTCATGGGTACATTTAACTGCTTTAACCAACTCTAGTTTCAGGTTGCTTGATATAAAATAAATCACTGACTCACGTGGAGCTCTGGAGACTTTAGGCTGAGGTCGGCGAAGGCATCACCCAGTTGCCTCTGCGTCTGCATGATCTGAGTGAGCTGGCTGGCAAGCGTCTGGGCCAGCCTAACCACTTGCTCGTACTTCCGCTTGTTGTCACGTAGCACTTCAATCTGTCCCTCCAGCTCCAGGTCCACTGTCCGTGAGCCACGACCCAGCTTCTCTGACAAGATCTGCCTGGTACACTGTGAAGAGTGAGGTAATTTAACAATCCAATTATAACAAAGTAAGAAACAGGAATAACCTTGTAGTAAATAATAATAAAGTTGTTGCTGTTGTATTTAGACAGTAAAGTGTTAGCCAAATAACCGAGGTGTTAAATGTGTTAGCATTAGAATAATTGCTGTTGTTTTTGGACAATAAAGTGTTAGCCAAATAACGGAGGTGTTAAATGTGTCAGCATTAGAATAATTGCAGTTGTGTTTGGATATTAAAGTGTTAGCCAAATAACGGAGGTGTTAAATGTGTTAGCATTAGAATAATTGATGTTGTGTTTGGACAGTAAAGTGTTAGCCAAATAACGGAGGTGTTAAATGTGTTAGCATTAGAAGAATTGCTGTTGTTTTTGGACAATAAAGTGTTAGCCAAATAACGGAGGTGTTAAACGTGTCAGCATTAGAATAATTGCAGTTGTGTTTGGATAGTAAAGTGTTAGCCAAATAACGGAGGTGTTAAACGTGTCAGCATTAGAATAATTGCTGTTGTGTTTGGATAGTAAAGTGTTAGCCATATAACAGAAGTGTTAAATGTGTCAGCATTAGAATAATTGCAGTTGTTTTTTAACAGTAAAGTGTTAGCCAAATAACGGAGGTGTTAAATGTGTTAGCATTAGAATAATTGATGTTGTGTTTGGACAGTAAAGTGTTAGCCAAATAACGGAGGTGTTAAATGTGTTAGCATTAGAATAATTGCTGTTGTGTTTGGACAGTAACGTGTTAGCCAAATAACAGAGGTGTTAAATGTGTTAGCATTAGAATAATTGCTGTTGTTTTTGGACAGTAAAGTGTTAGCCAAAAAACGGAGGTGTTAAATGTGTTAGCATTAGAATAATTGCTGTTGTTTTTGGACAGTAAAGTGTTAGCCAAATAACGGAGGTGTTAAATGTGTCAGCATTAGAATAATTGCAGTTGTTTTTCGACAGTAAAGTGTTAGCCAAATAACGGAGGTGTTAAATGTGTTAGCATTAGAATAATTGATGTTGTGTTTGTACAGTAACGTGATAGCCAAATAACAGAGGTGTTAAATGTGTTAGCATTAGAATAATTGATGTTGTGAAAAACAACTGCAATTATTCTAATGCAAATAACAGAGGTGTTAAATGTGTTAGCATTAGAATAATTGCTGTTGTTTTTGGACATTAAAGTGTTAGCCAAATAACGGAGGTGTTAAATGTGTTAGCATTAGAATAATTGATGTTGTGTTTGGACAGTAACGTGTTAGCCAAATAGCAGAGGTGTTAAATATGTTAGCATTAGAATAATTGCAGTTGTTTTTCGACAGTAGAGGGTTAGCCAAATAGCAGAGGTGTTAAATATGTTAGCATTAGAATAATTGCTGTTGTTTTTGGACAGTAAAGTGTTAGCCAAATAACAGAGGTGTTAAATGTGTTAGTATTAGAATAATTGATGTTGTTTGGACAGTAACGTGTTAGCCAAATAACAGAGGTGTTAAATGTGTTAGCATTAGAATAATTGATGTTGTGTTTGGACAGTAACGTGTTAGCCAAATAACAGAGGTGTTAAATGTGTTAGCATTAGAATAATTGATGTTGTGTTTGGACAGTAACGTGTTAGCCAAATAACGGAGGTGTTAAATGTGTCAGCATTAGAATAATTGCAGTTGTTTTTCGACAGTAAAGTGTTAGCCAAATAACGGAGGTGTTAAATGTGTTAGCATTAGAATAATTGATGTTGTGTTTGGACAGTAACGTGTTAGCCAAATAACAGAGGTGTTAAATGTGTTAGCATTAGAATAATTGATGTTGTGTTTGGACAGTAACGTGTTAGCCAAATAACAGAGGTGTTAAATGTGTTAGCATTAGAATAATTGATGTTGTGTTTGGACACTAAAGTGTTAGCCAAATAACAGAGGTGTTAAATGTGTTAGCATTAGAATAATTGATGTTGTGTTTGGACAGTAACGTGTTAGCCAAATAACAGAGGTGTTAAATGTGTTAGCATTAGAATAATTGCTGTTGCTTTTGGACAGTAAAGTGTTAGCCAAATAACGGAGGTGTTAAATGTGTTAGCATTAGAATAATTGCTGTTGTTTTTGGACAGTAAAGTGTTAGCCAAATAACGGAGGTGTTAAATGTGTCAGCATTAGAATAATTGCAGTTGTTTTTCGACAGTAAAGCGTTAGCCAAATAACTGAGGTGTTAAATGTGTTAGCATTAGAATAAATTCCATCAGACTAGCAGGCCGTGGGTTTTATTCATGTTGGCACTAAAATCATCCGCATTTATGTGTATCTTATCTGAATTTCAAAACAAATTAGCATAAGGATTTAACCATGTAAGTTTTAACCTCGAAAGCAAATGTTACTTTTCTAACTACATGTACTGATTATATAGAGTATGAAATTATTTTGCTTGTTGTATTTTGGCAAGAATATGTTGCTTTAACATTGAAAAACAGAACATCAATCACACAAAAAAGATACACTAGTAGAAAATGTGTATCTAGGAAAGCCATTGTGCAAAAAAATTAATGTTCAGACAAGTCTAAAATCACAACTTATTTTTTATCATTATGATCAAACTTCTATTTTCATTAGGAGCTTTTTTTCCATAATATAAGTTTGGCAGCATCAGATGTTCTACATCAACCCCTTTGTCAGGTCCCTTAAAGATCATACAAAAAAGCAGACGAGCCAAACCATCAGTAAACATCCATTGCACAATGTAGAATTGTGGGTAAAAGAGATCATAGGTGTATTATAACAATGCAAAGGGAGCTACAAAACAGTTTGTGTTAGCGTGTGTGTGCCAGTAACAGTGTGTGTGTTAGCGTGCGTGTAACAGTGTGTGTGTGTTAGCGTGTGTGTGCCAGAAACAGTGTGTGTGTGTTAGCATGTGTGTCCCAGAAACAGTGTGTGTGTGTTAGGGTGTGTGTGCCAGTAACAGTGTGTGTTAGTGTGTGTGCCAGTAACAGTGTGTGTTAGCGTGTGTGTGCCAGAAACAGTGTGTGTGTGTTAGCGTGTGTGCCGGTAACAGTGTGTGTTAGTGTGTGTGCCAGTAACAGTGTGTGTTAGTGTGTGTGCCAGTAACAGTGTGTGTTAGCGTGTGTGTGCCCAGTAACAGTGTGTGTTGCCAGTAACAGTGTGTGTTAGCGTGTGCCAGTAACAGTGTGTGTGTTAGCGTGTGTGTGCCAGTAACAGTGCGTGTTAGCGTGTGTGCCAGTAACAGTGTGTGTTAGTGTGTGTGTGCCAGTAACAGTGTGTGTGCCGGTAACAGTGTGTGTTAGCGTGTGTGCGCAAGTAACAGTGTGTGTTAGCGTGAGTGTGCCAGTAACAGTGCGTGTTAGCGTGTGTGCCAGTAACAGTGTGGGTTAGCGTGTGTGCCAGTAACAGTGTGTGTTAGTGTGTGTGTGCCAGTAACAGTGTGTGTTAGCGTGTGTGTGCCAGTAACAGTGCATGTTAGCGTGTGTGTCAGTGTTGCCAGTAACAGTGTTTGTTAGCGTGTGTGTGCCAGTAACAGTGTGTGTGTGTTAGCGTGTGTGCCGGTAACAGTGTGTGTGTTAGCGTGTGTGTGCCGGTAACAGTGTGTGTGTTAGCGTGTGTGTGCCGTAACAGTGTGTGTTAGCGTGTGTGTGCCAGTAACAGTGTGTGTTAGCGTGTGTGTGCCAGTAACAGTGTGTGTTAGCGTGTGTGTGCCAGTAACAGTGTGTGTTAGCGTGTGTGCGCAAGTAACAGTGTGTGTTAGCGTGTGTGCCGGTAACAGTGCATGTTAGCGTGTGTGTCAGTAACAGTGTGTGTTAGCGTGTGTGCCAGTAACAGTGTTTGTTAGCGTGTGTGTGCCAGTAACAGTGTGTGTGTGTTAGCGTGTGTGCCAGTAACAGTGTGTGTTAGTAACAGTGTGTGTGTTAGCGTGTGTGCAAGTAACAGTGTGTGTTAGCGTGTGCCAGTAACAGTGTGTGTTAGCGTGTGTGTGCCGGTAACAGTGTGTGTTAGCGTGTGTGTGCGTGTGTGTGCCAGTAACAGTGTGTGTTTGCGTTTGTGTGCCAGTAACAGTGTGTGTTAGCGTGTGTGTGCCAGTAACAGTGTGTGTTAGCGTGTGTGTGCGGTAACAGTAACTTGTGTGTGCCGGTAACAGTGTGTGTTAGCGTGTGTGTGCCAGTAACAGTGCATGTTGTGTGTGCCAGTAACAGTGCGTGTTAGTGTGTGCCAGTAACAGTGTGTGTGTTAGCGTGTTTGTGCCAGTAACAGTGTGTGTGCCAGTAACAGTGTGTGTTAGCGTGTGTGTGCCAGTAACAGTGCAGTGTGTGTGTTGCCAGTAACAGTGTGTGTTAGCGTGTGTGTAACAGTGCATGTTGCCAGTAACAGTGTGTGTTGTTAGTAACAGTGTGTGTTAGCGTGTGTGTGCCAGTAACAGTGTGTGTTAGTGTTGTGTGTGCCAGTAACAGTGTGTGTTAGCGTGTGTGCCAGTAACAGTGCATGTTAGCGTGTGTGCCAGTAACAGTGTGTGTTAGCGTGTGTGCCAGTAACAGTGTGTGTTAGCGTGTGTGCCAGTAACAGTGTGTGTGTTAGCGTGTGTGCCAGTAACAGTGTGTGTGTTAGCGTGAGTGTGCCGGTAACAGTGTGTGTGTTAGCGTGTGTGCGCAAGTAACAGTGTGTGTTAGCGTGTGTGCCGGTAACAGTGTGTGTTAGCGTGTGTGTGCCAGTAACAGTGTGTGTTACGTGTGTGTGCCAGTAACAGTGTGTGTGTTACCGTGTGTGTGCCAGTAACAGTGTGTGTGTTAGCGTGTGTGCCAGTAACAGTACGTGTTAGCGTGTGTGCCGGTAACAGTGCAGTTTAGCTTGTGTGTGCCGGTAACAGTGTGTGTTAGCGTGTGTGTGCCAGTAACAGTGCATGTTAGTGTGTGTGCCAGTAACAGTGCGTGTTAGTGTGTGTGCCAGTAACAGTGTGTGTGTTAGCGTGTTTGTGCCAGTAACAGTGTGTGTTAGCGTGTGTGTGCCAGTAACAGTGTGTGTTAGCATGTGTGTGCCAGTAACAGTGTGTGTTAGCATGTGTGTGCCAGTAACAGTGTGTGTTAGCGTGTGTGCCAGTAACAGTGTGTGTGTTAGCGTGTTTGTGCCAGTAACAGTGTGTGTTAGCGTGTGTGTGCCAGTAACAGTGCGTGTTAGCATGTGTGTGCCAGTAACAGTGTGTGTTAGCATGTGTGTGCCAGTAACAGTGTGTGTTAGCGTGTGTGCCAGTAACAGTGTGTGTGTTAGCGTGTTTGTGCCAGTAACAGTGTGTGTTAGTGTGTGTGTGTGTGCCAGTAACAGTGTGTGTTAATGTGTGTGTGCCAGTAACAGTGTGTGTTAATGTGTGTGCCAGTAACAGTGCGTGTTAATGTGTGTGTGTGTGCCAGTAACAGTGCGTGTTAATGTGTGTGTTTGTGCCAGTAACAGTGTGTGTTAGCGTGTGTGTGCCAGTAACAGCGTGTGTTAATGTGTGTGTGCCAGTAACAGTGTGTGTTAATGTGTGTGCCAGTAACAGTGTGTGTTAATGTGTGTGTGTGTGCCAGTAACAGTGCGTGTTAATGTGATGTGTGTGCCAGTAACAGTGTGTGGTAATGTGTGTGTGTGCCAGTAACAGTGTGTGTTAATGTGATGTGTGTGCCAGTAACAGTGTGTGGTAATGTGTGTGTGTGCCAGTAACAGTGTGTGTTAATGTGATGTGTGTGCCAGTAACAGTGTGTGGTAATGTGTGTGTGTGCCAGTAACAGTGTGTGTTAATGTGATGTGTGTGCCAGTAACAGTGTGTGGTAATGTGTGTGTGTGCCAGTAACAGTGTGTGTTAATGTGTGTGTGTGCCAGTAACAGTGCGTGTTAATGTGTGTGTGTGTGCCAGTAACAGTGCGTGTTAATGTGTGTGTGCCAGTAACAGTGTGTGTTAATGTGATGTGTGTGCCAGTAACAGTGTGTGGTAATGTGTGTGTGTGCCAGTAACAGTGTGTGTTAATGTGTGTGTGTGCCAGTAACAGTGTGTGTGCCAGTAACAGTGTGTGTTAATGTGTGTGTGTGCCAGTAACAGTGTGTGTGCCAGTAACAGTGTGTGTTAATGTGTGTGTGTGCCAGTAACAGTGTGTGTGCCAGTAACAGTGTGTGTTAATGTGTGTGTGTGTGCCAGTAACAGTGTGTGTTAATGTGTGTGTGTGTGCCAGTAACAGTGCGTGTTAATGTGTGTGTGCCAGTAACAGTGTGTGTTAATGTGATGTGTGTGCCAGTAACAGTGTGTGGTAATGTGTGTGTGTGCCAGTAACAGTGTGTGTTAATGTGTGTGTGTGCCAGTAACAGTGTGTGTTAGTGTGTGTGTGTGTGCCAGTAACAGTGCGTGTTAATGTGTGTGTGCCAGTAACAGTGTGTGTTAATGTGATGTGTGTGCCAGTAACAGTGTGTGGTAATGTGTGTGTGTGCCAGTAACAGTGTGTGTTAATGTGTGTGTGTGCCAGTAACAGTGTGTGTGCCAGTAACAGTGTGTGTTAATGTGTGTGTGTGCCAGTAACAGTGTGTGTGCCAGTAACAGTGTGTGTTAATGTGTGTGTGTGCCAGTAACAGTGTGTGGTAATGTGTGTGTGTGCCAGTAACAGTGTGTGTTAATGTGTGTGTGTGCCAGTAACAGTGTGTGTGCCAGTAACAGTATATGTTAGCTGAGTCTAACATGGATTGCGTGAGGAGGTTTGAAATAAAGAAAACAAGCTATATAAGAGAGAGAAGCAGAGAAATATTACCTTGTATGTGTTAATGCTCCACTTCCTCACGAGGTCCAGTTTCTCCATTGCAGGGTTCTTCAGGTCGTCTGCCAGAACCATCTGCCCACTCTGTGGCTGCAAAGCGTCTGAAAAGAAAGGTGACTTTCATGAATGCTGAGAGTCTAAAGGGTCTTTATTATGTGATAATGTGAGATTAGGATAAACACTGTGAAATACGACACAAACCACACATGCTTTACCTGCAAGGGAACATAACAATAAACAATAAACAGTTGCAAATATATTAATAAATATATTAATTTCACAACGGAGGCTTTGGAAATTAAAGGATCAAGTAAGGACCTGAACAGAGTTACGGAAGCTCATAGGTGCAAGAAAGATATCAAATGCAATCAGAGATTCTGATTAAAACTCTGGTGAAGCTATTAAAGGGTTTGGTTGGTAGCAGCAAGTGTGTGTAGATATTAGGAATAGGAGCGTTATAACCAGCTATGAAGATACGCAGACAGCCGTCAACCACAGCTGCTCGGTACCCAAGGCCACCATCACATCTCAGGAAACCGCATCCAATGCAGCTCAAACCCAAATCAGAAGATAAGGGAGGGAGGGATGGAGGGAGATGGAGATGGAGGGAGAGATGGAGGGGGGAAGGAGATGGAGGGGGAGAGAGATGGAGGGGGAGAGAGATGGAGGGAGAGATGGAGATGGAGGGGGAGAGAGAGAGAGAGATGGAGGGAGAGAGAGAGATGGAGGGGGAGAGAGATGGAGGGAGAGAGAGATGGAGGGGGAGAGAGATGGAGGGAGAGATGGAGATGGAGGGGGAGAGAGAGAGAGATGGAGTATCACCGCCTTCAACTCTAATCTGACCTCCGCTAAAGCTGCTTTCTATCACCGGAAATTCCAGGACTCCGCTTCCAACCCAAAAAAGCTCTTCTCCACCTTCTCCACACTCCTCACCCCTCCTCCACCTACTCCGTCATCGTCCCTTTCAGCTGACAACTTTCTTACCCACTTTCAACAGAAAGTGGACAACATTCGAGCATCATTCACCCATCCGCCAGAAATCGCTATTTCCCCTCACACTGACTCTGTCCCTGGTCTGAGTTCCTTCTCCACGCTCGGTCCGGAAGACACCCTGCAACTGGTCCAATCCAGCCGTCCAACAACATGCCCGCTTGACCCTATCCCTTCCCCGCTCCTCCAGTCCATCTCCACGGACCTTCTTCCATATCTCACATCTCTAATAAACACTTCTCTAACCTCAGGATGTGTCCCTTCTAACTTCAAGATGGCCAGAGTGACTCCGCTCCTCAAGAAACCGTCTCTCGACCCATCGGATGTCAACAAGTACAGACCTGTGTCCCTCTTGTCCTTCCTTTCCAAAACGCTTGAACGCGTCGTAGCTGACCAACTGTCCTCCTACCTCTCGCAGAACAATCTCCTGGACCCTAACCAGTCAGGATTCAAGACGGGCCACTCAACTGAAACAGCGCTGCTCTGTGTAACTGAAGCCCTACGCAAGGCCCAAGCCAACTCTCTCTCCTCTGTTCTCATTCTACTAGACCTATCTGCTGCCTTCGACACAGTGAACCATCAGATCCTGCTCTCCACCCTCTCTGACCTGGGGATCTCAGGAGCGGTGCATTCCTGGTTTTCCTCCTACTTGTCGGACCGTTTTTACCAGGTGGTGTGGCGAGGCTCGCCGTCGACCATGCAGCCCCTTGTCACTGGGGTCCCCCAAGGATCGGTCCTAGGCCCTCTCCTTTTCTCTCTTGGCTCTGTCATATCCTCACATGGCCTCTCCTATCACTGCTATGCAGATGATCCCCAACTATTTTTCTCATTCCCACAGTCTGACACCCAGGTTGCATCCCGTATCTCTGCATGTCTGACTGACATCTCGGCCTGGTTGTCTGCACACCATCTGAAACTCAACCTAGGTAAAACTGAACTTCTCTTCTTCAAAGGAAGAGCCTGCCCACTCCAGGATCTGTCCATTATGGTGGACAACGTCACAGTCCCCGCTACCCAATGTGGGAAAAACCTTGGCGTGACCCTTGAGTAAAAAAGTAAAAAGTAAGGCCGTATCTTACGCAGGAAGCCGCACAAGTGCTGATCCAGGCACTTATCATCTCCCGTTTCGACTACTGCAACTCCCTTCTGGCTGGTCTCCCAGTGTGCGCCATCAAACCCCTGCAACTCATTCAAAATGCAGCAGCCCGCCTGATCTTCAATCTACCAAAGTTCTCCCACGTCACTCAGCTGTACAGCACACTACACTGGCTCCCGGTCGAAGCACGCATCCACTACAAAACCATGGTGCTAGCCTATGGGGCAGTAAGAGGAACCGCCCCCTCCTACATCCAGTCACTAATCAAGCCTTACACACCCACGCGAGCACTTCGTTCTGCCACCTCAGGCCTCTTGGTAGTGCCATCCCTACGGTAGGGCAACTCCCGATCTGCTCAGTCTAAATTGTTCTCCGTGCTTGCCCCGCAATGGTGGAACAACACCACTCTGGAGATCAGATCATCGGACTCTCTAAAAATCTTCAAAAAACGTCTAAAACATTCCTCTTCAAACTGTACCTCCAGTAGCTCCATGAATGGAGCTCCACAACTCTCGCCTGTTTGAAACTTCACTACCGAATCATTCCTCTACGATTATCACCCATTCCTCCTCTCCTAGCACCCCTTCTATCTCTAGCACTTCCCCCTGCACCCACCCAGGAACAATGTACTTATTGCCTTTTTGATGTGTGTTTTAGCTATATGTGAAATGCCTGCACTTATTGTAAGTCGCTATGGATAAGAGCGTCTGCTAAATGCGCAAAATGTAAATGTAATGTAATGGAGGGGGAGAGAGAGAGAGGGAGAGAGGGAGAGAGGGAGGGAGAGAGAGGGAGGGAGAGGGAGGGAGAGGGGGAGAGAGAGAGAGGGGGAGAGAGAGAGAGGGGGGAAGGAGAGAGAGAAATGGAGAGAGAGAGGGGGGAAGGAGATGGAGGGGGAGAGAGATGGGGGGAGAGAGAAAAGACATAGATGAAAAATGTCTGACAGTCCTGTTAAAAGGAGAGAAAGCCCAACCAGAAACAGAGCTGTTAATAGCTGTTAGTGCCGTGCAAGCGACAGATCCAAAGGCCTCCTCTCCCGCTGGTACCTTTCTGTAGCTCAGTCTCAGTATCGCTGGCAGGTCGTGCCAGGCGGCTAGCTGCGGCTGAACTAGGAGCTACAGTTGCCACAGGAGACCTGGGCTGGCACGCTGACCCTGGAAACACCAGGCCACAGTGGCGATTGGTTAGTCAGACTTTATTAACACATCCCAGAAAATGGGAAAACGGAGTCTCCCACAGGTCGTGTTTGTCCTCCTCAGGCACCTAATGGGGCATCCCAACTTTAAGACAAAACACTAGATGTCATCTATAAATTACAGGCACAATAAAGTGAGAGCCAACGTCCAGCGCAATAAAGTGTTTGACCTGTCACCAAACATGACATTCTGCATATATAATAATGATCTAATCTAACCCACATGACGTGTGTGAACTGGAGACAGTGATGCAAACCTATAGACCATCCTACAGAAATGACACTGCCATTACATCTGCAGGACGTTTATACAGCCTGGGTTTCTTTTATCTGTGTAAAGCAGGCATGGCAAGCTGTTCTGAACCTCTAACCATGACCACACTCTGATGCACCTCTAAACCGTGACCACAGTCTGATACAACCCCCAGGTGCACCTCTAAACCATGACCACACTCTGATACACCTCTAAACCGTGACCACAGTCTGAAACAACCCCCAGGTCCACCTCTAAACTGTGACCACAGTCTGATACACCTCTAAACCGTGACCACAGCCTGATACACCTCTAATCCGTGACCACAGTCTGATGCACCTCTAAACCGTGACCACAGTCTGATACAACCCCCAGGTGCACCTCTAAACCATGACCACAGTCTGATACACCTCTAAACCGTGACCACAGTCTGATACACCTCTAAACCGTGACCACAGTCTGATACACCTCTAAACCGTGACCACAGTCTGATAAACCTCTAAACCGTGACCACAGTCTGATACACCTCTAAACCGTGACCACAGTCTGATACAACCCCCAGGTCCACCTCTAAACCGTGACCACACTCTGATATACCTCTAAACCATGACCACACTCTGATGCACCTCTAAACCGTGACCACAGCCTGATACAACACCCAGGTCCACCTCTAATCCGTGACCACAGCCTGATGCACCTCAAAACCGTGACCACAGGCTGATGCACCTCTAAACCGTGACCACAGTCTGATACACCTCTAAACCGTGACCAGAGTCTGATACACCTCTAAACCGTGACCACAGCCTGATTCACCTCTAAACCGTGACCACAGTCTGATACAACCCCCAGGTGCAACTCTAAACCGTGACCACAGGCTGATCTTCACCTCTAAACCGTGACCACAGTCTGATCTTCACCTCTAATCCGTGACCACAGTCTGAAACAACCCCCAGGTGCACCTCTAAACCGTGACCACAGTCTGATCTTCACCTCTAAACCGTGACCACAGTCTGATACAACCCCCAGGTGCACCTCTAAACCGTGACCACAGTCTGATCTTCACCTCTAAACAGTGACCACAGTCTGATACAACCCCCAGGTGCACCTCTAAACCGTGACCACAGTCTGATGCACCTCTAAACCGTGACCACAGTCTGATACACCTCTAAACCGTGACCACAGTCTGATACACCTCTAAACCGTGACCACAGTCTGATTCACCTCTAAACCGTGACCACAGTCTGATACAACCCCCAGGTGCACCTCTAAACCGTGACCACAGGCTGATCTTCACCTCTAAACCGTGACCACAGTCTGATCTTCACCTCTAATCCGTGACCACAGTCTGAAACAACCCCCAGGTGCACCTCTAAACCGTGACCACAGTCTGATCTTCACCTCTAAACCGTGACCACAGTCTGATACAACCCCCAGGTGCACCTCTAAACCGTGACCACAGTCTGATCTTCACCTCTAAACAGTGACCACAGTCTGATACAACCCCTAGGTGCACCTCTAAACCGTGACCACAGTCTGATCTTCACCTCTAAACCGTGACCACAGTCTGATACAACCCCCAGGTGCACCTCTAAACCGTGACCACAGTCTGATCTTCACCTCTAAACAGTGACCACAGTCTGATACAACCCCCAGGTGCACCTCTAAACCGTGACCACAGTCTGATACAACCCCCAGGTGCACCTCTAAACCGTGACCACAGCCTGATCTTCACCTCTAAACCGTGACCACAGTCTGATCTACACCTCTAATCCGTGACCACAGTCTGAAACAACCCCCAGGTGCACCTCTAAACCGTGACCACAGTCTGATACAACCCCCAGGTGCACCTCTAAACCGTGACCACAGTCTGATCTTCACCTCTAAACAGTGACCACAGTCTGATACAACCCCCAGGTGCACCTCTAAACCGTGACCACAGTCTGATCTTCACCTCTAAACAGTGACCACAGTCTGATACAACCCCCAGGTGCACCTCTAAACCGTGACCACAGTCTGATCTTCACCTCTAAACAGTGACCACAGTCTGATACAACCCCCAGGTGCACCTCTAAACCGTGACCACAGTCTGATCTTCACCTCTAAACAGTGACCACAGTCTGATACAACCCCCAGGTGCACCTCTAAACCGTGACCACAGTCTGATCTTCACCTCTAAACAGTGACCACAGTCTGATACAACCCCCAGGTGCACCTCTAAACAGTGACCACAGTCTGATACAACCCCCAGGTGCACCTCTCAACCGTGACCACAGTCTGATCTTCACCTCTAAACAGTGACAACATTCTGATACAACCCCCAGGTGCACCTCTAAACCGTGACCACAGTCTGATACAACCCCCAGGTGCACCTCTAAACAGTGACCACAGTCTGATACAACCCCCAGGTGCACCTCTCAACCGTGACCACAGTCTGATCTTCACCTCTAAACAGTGACCACAGTCTGATACAACCCCCAGGTGCACCTCTAAACAGTGACCACAGTCTGATACAACCCCCAGGTGCACCTCTCAACCGTGACCACAGTCTGATCTTCACCTCTAAACAGTGACAACATTCTGATACAACCCCCAGGTGCACCTCTAAACCGTGACCACAGTCTGATCTTCACCTCTAAACAGTGACCACAGTCTGATACAACCCACAGGTGCACCTCTAAACCGTGACCACAGTCTGGTCTTCACCTCTAAACAGTGACCACAGTCTGATACAACCCCCAGGTGCACCTCTAAACCGTGACCACAGTCTGATCTTCACCTCTAAACAGTGACCACAGTCTGATACAACCCCCAGGTGCACCTCTAAACAGTGACCACAGTCTGATCTTCACCTCTAAACAGTGACCACAGTCTGATACAACCCCCAGGTGCACCTCTCAACCGTGACCACAGTCTGATCTTCACCTCTAAACAGTGACCACAGTCTGATACAACCCCCAGGTGCACCTCTAAACAGTGACCACAGTCTGATACAACCCCCAGGTGCACCTCTCAACCGTGACCACAGTCTGATCTTCACCTCTAAACAGTGACAACATTCTGATACAACCCCCAGGTGCACCTCTAAACCGTGACCACAGTCTGATCTTCACCTCTAAACAGTGACCACAGTCTGATACAACCCACAGGTGCACCTCTAAACCGTGACCACAGTCTGGTCTTCACCTCTAAACAGTGACCACAGTCTGATACAACCCCAGGTGCACCTCTAAACCGTGACCACAGTCTGATCTTCACCTCTAAACAGTGACCACAGTCTGATACAACCCCCAGGTGCACCTCTAAACAGTGACCACAGTCTGATCTTCACCTCTAAACAGTGACCACAGTCTGATACAACCCCCAGGTGCACCTCTAAACCGTGACCACAGTCTGATCTTCACCTCTAAACAGTGACCACAGTCTGATACAACCCCCAGGTGGACATATTTTATTCATGAGGAGGATGTGCTAATATATATAATATAATAAAAGCAAGCAGGGAGACGAATATTGAGATGAGAGGCAATTCATTCAGACCCATTTAGACGTGTCCTTTATTAATTTAAATTAGCAGGGGAGTGGCTTGTTATGGCGACACAGGAAGCGTGAGGAAAACCTGTTATAAAATGGAAGGTGGTCGTATGTGTGGTTAAAGCAAAAAGTGGAATACATTTGGTTGAACTTTTGTTCCAAATAATAAATGACCATGACAGATATCCCTAAAATAGTATTCCAACCATAATATTAAGATGGCTTGTGTAGCTATAATAGCAGGTCTGGGTAGCTCTGTGTAATATGTCTAATGTAAAGTCTAGTAATGTGAAAAATGAAAAAACAATTACTGGTTGTTGGTGTGGTTGGTTTAGTTAGTGTGGTGGTGTGGTTGGTGTGGTAGTTGGTGTGGTAGTTGGTGTGGTGGTGTGGTTGGTATGGTGGTGTGGTTGGTGTGGTGGTGGTGTGGCTGGTGTGGCTGGTGTGGTGGTGTGTTGGTGTGGTTGTGTGGTTGGTGTGGTGGTGTGTTGGTGTGGTTGGTGTGTTGGTGTGGTGGAGTGGTAGTGTGGTGGTTGGTGAGGTGGTGGTGTGGTTGTGTGGTTGGTGTGGTGGTGTGGTGGTGTGGTTGGTATGGTGGTGTGGTTGGTGTGGTGGTGGTGTGGCTGGTGTGGCTGGTGTGGTGGTGTGTTGGTGTGGTTGTGTGGTTGGTGTGGTGGTTGGTGTGGTTGGTGTGTTGGTGTGGTGGAGTGGTAGTGTGGTGGTTGGTGAGGTGGTGGTGTGGTTGTGTGGTTGGTGTGGTGGTGTGGTGGTGTGGTTGGTGTGTTGGTGGTGTGGTTGGTGTGGTTGGTGTGGTGGTGGTGTGGTTGGTGTGGTTGGTGTGGTGGTGGTGTGGTTGGTGAGGTTGGTGTGGTTAGTGTGGTTGGTGTGGTGGTGGTGTGGTTGGTGTGGTTGGTGTACCTGGGAAAGGTCCTGATTCAATGATGCCCTCTGTTGTCATGGCAAAGTTTCCAGAGCTGATGTGGCTTTCTGACAGGATGAAGCCACCAGGGACACTGAAAGAAGGGTCCTATAGACAAACAAGAAAATGCATAATAAGAGAAAACTTAAGAGTAAGTCTATGAGCTATTAAGAGTAAGTCTATGAGCTGCACCTATGTGGACGTATAGACTCACTACATATTATTAAGAGTAAGTCTATGAGCTGCACCTATGTGGACGTATAGACTCACTACATATTATTAAGAGTAAGTCTATGAGCTGCACCTATGTGGACGTATAGACTCACTACATATTATTAAGAGTAAGTCTATGAGCTGCACGTATGTGGACGTATAGACTGACTACATATTATTAAGAGTAAGTCTATGAGCTGCACCTATGTGGACGTATAGACTGACTACATATTATTAAGAGTAAGTCTATGAGCTGCACCTATGTGGACGTATAGACTCACTACATATTATTAAGAGTAAGTCTATGAGCTGCACCTATGTGGACGTATAGACTCACTACATATTATTAAGAGTAAGTCTATGAGCTGCACCTATGTGGACGTATAGACTCACTACATATTATTAAGAGTAAGTCTATGAGCTGCACGTATGTGGACGTATAGACTGACTACATATTATTAAGAGTAAGTCTATGAGCTGCACCTATGTGGACGTATAGACTCACTACATATTATTAAGAGTAAGTCTATGAGCTGCACTTGTGTGGACGTATAGACTCACTACATATTATTAAGAGTAAGTCTATGAGCTATTAAGAGTAAGTCTATGAGCTGCACCTATGTGGACGTATAGACTCACTACATATTATTAAGAGTAAGTCTATGAGCTGCACCTATGTGGACGTATAGACTCACTACATATTATTAAGAGTAAGTCTATGAGCTGCACCTATGTGGACGTATAGACTCACTACATATTATTAAGAGTAAGTCTATGAGCTGCACGTATGTGGACGTATAGACTGACTACATATTATTAAGAGTAAGTCTATGAGCTGCACCTATGTGGACGTATAGACTGACTACATATTATTAAGAGTAAGTCTATGAGCTGCACCTATGTGGACGTATAGACTCACTACATATTATTAAGAGTAAGTCTATGAGCTGCACCTATGTGGACGTATAGACTCACTAGATATTATTAAGAGTAAGTCTATGAGCTGCACCTATGTGGACGTATAGACTCACTACATATTATTAAGAGTAAGTCTATGAGCTGCACGTATGTGGACGTATAGACTGACTACATATTATTAAGAGTAAGTCTATGAGCTGCACCTATGTGGACGTATAGACTCACTACATATTATTAAGAGTAAGTCTATGAGCTGCACTTGTGTGGACGTATAGACTCACTACATATTATTAAGAGTAAGTCTATGAGCTGCACGTATGTGGACGTATAGACTCACTACATATTATTAAGAGTAAGTCTATGAGCTGCACCTATGTGGACGTATAGACTCACTACATATTATTAAGAGTAAGTCTATGAGCTGCACCTATGTGGACGTATAGACTCACTACATATTATTAAGAGTAAGTCTATGAGCTGCACCTATGTGGACGTATAGACTCACTACATATTATTAAGAGTAAGTCTATGAGCTGCACTTGTGTGGACGTATAGACTCACTACATATTATTAAGAGTAAGTCTATGAGCTGCCCCTATGTGGAAGTATAGACTCACTACATATTATTAAGTCTATGAGCTGCACCTATGTGGATGTATAGACTCACTACATATTATTAAGAGTAAGTCTATGAGCTGCACTTGTGTGGACGTATAGACTCACTACATATTATTAAGAGTAAGTCTATGAGCTGCACCTATGTGGACGTATAGACTCACTACATATTATTAAGAGTAAGTCTATGAGCTGCACCTATGTGGACGTATAGACTCACTACATATTATTAAGTCTATGAGCTGCACCTATGTGGACGTATAGACTCACTACATATTATTAAGAGTAAGTCTATGAGCTGCACGTATGTGGACGTATAGACTCACTACATAGCTAATTAGAGCCCAGAGGATAGTGGTGTCCAGTATAATAGCTAATTAGAGCCCAGAGGATAGTGGTGTCCAGTATAATGGCTAATTAGAGCCCAGAGGATAGTGGTGTCCAGTATAATAGCTAATTAGAGCCCAGAGGATAGTGGTGTCCAGTATAATAGCTAATTAGAGCCCAGAGGATAGGGGTGTCCAGTATAATAGCTAATTAGAGCCTAGAGGATAGTGGTGTCCAGTATAATAGCTAATTAGAGCCCAGAGGATAGTGGTGTCCAGTATAATGGCTAATTAGAGCCCAGAGGATAGTGGTGTCCAGTATAATAGCTAATTAGAGCCCAGAGGATAGTGGTGTCCAGTATAATAGCTAATTAGAGCCCAGAGGATAGTGGTGTCCAGTATAATAGCCAATTAGAGCCCAGAGGATAGTGGTGTCCAGTATAATAGCTAATTAGAGCCCAGAGGATAGTGGTGTCCAGTATAATAGCTAATTAGAGCCCAGAGGATAGTGGTGTCCAGTATAATAGCTAATTAGAGCCCAGAGGATAGTGGTGTCCAGTATAATAGCTAATTAGAGCCCAGAGGATAGTGGTGTCCAGTATAATGGCTAATTAGAGCCCAGAGGATAGTGGTGTCCAGTATAATAGCTAATTAGAGCCCAGAGGATAGTGGTGTCCAGTATAATAGCCAATTAGAGCCCAGAGGATAGTGGTGTCCAGTATAATAGCTAATTAGAGCCCAGAGGATAGTGGTGTCCAGTATAATAGCTAATTAGAGCCCAGAGGATAGTGGTGTCCAGTATAATAGCTAATTAGAGCCCAGAGGATAGTGGTGTCCAGTATAATAGCTAATTAGAGCCCAGAGGATAGGGGTGTCCAGTATAATGGCTAATTAGAGCCCAGAGGATAGTGGTGTCCAGTATAATAGCTAATTAGAGCCCAGAGGATAGTGGTGTCCAGTATAATGGCTAATTAGAGCCCAGAGGATAGTGGTGTCCAGTATAATAGCTAATTAGAGCCCAGAGGATAGTGGTGTCCAGTATAATAGCTAATTAGAGCCCAGAGGATAGTGGTGTCAGTATAATAGCCAATTAGAGCCCAGAGGATAGTGGTGTCCAGTATAATAGCTAATTAGAGCCCAGAGGATAGTGGTGTCCAGTATAATAGCTAATTAGAGCCCAGAGGATAGGGGTGTCCAGTATAATAGCTAATTAGAGCCCAGAGGATAGTGGTGTCCAGTATAATAGCTAATTAGAGCCCAGAGGATAGTGGTGTCCAGTATAATAGCTAATTAGAGCCCAGAGGATAGTGGTGTCCAGTATAATAGCCAATTAGAGCCCAGAGGATAGTGGTGTCCAGTATAATAGCTAATTAGAGCCCAGAGGATAGTGGTGTCCAGTATAATAGCTAATTAGAGCCCAGAGGATAGTGGTGTCCAGTATAATAGCTAATTAGAGCCCAGAGGATAGTGGTGTCCAGTATAATAGCTAATTAGAGCCCAGAGGATAGTGGTGTCCAGTATAATAGCTAATTAGAGCCCAGAGGATAGTGGTGTCCAGTATAATAGCTAATTAGAGCCCAGAGGATAGTGGTGTCCAGTATAATAGCTAATGTAATAGAAAATAATAGAAAATGTACAGTATCTACTACAGTTTCAACAGTTTAGCATAAAATGTAACCATTTTAAAAATTTTTTTTTTTAGAGTCATAGGTATTCAGCAATTTTAACTCTAAAAGTAATAAATGGTTCTAGGACAGACAGTCATTCTTTATTGGGTCGGTTTGGATTTGCAGAAGTGCACAAAATGAGATTTTTTTTTCAAAGTTATAGTATTAGAAATGTCACTAACAAATTTGAATTGCAGACTGCAGTCTCTCCCGGATGTATCCACATAATTCAGGCAATACCAATACCAATACCAATGTAGCAAGCAAGTAAGTACGTTTATTTATATAGCACAATTCATACATTGATGCAATTCAAAATAAATAATAAATAATAAAAAACATTAAGTTTCTAAAGACATTAAGGTCTTTAGAACTTCCAGGTCTCAATAACTTTATTCAAATGGTCTTTAGAACCTTTCCTAGTCTCTAGAACCTAGCAAATAATTATCTAAAACTTCCAGGTATTTTATGTATACACATTATAGGGTTTCATTTATGCCATGTATAAGAAAATAAACAAAAACATGAAATGGGCAATTCAATGAGGAATAGAAAATACGATCTTCTGGTCATTTATTCTAGTTGTAACTTCTTCACCATGTTTAGTTGGGACTCTAGGCTCTACTAGCTGTCCTGAGTTCAGTGATCTAAGAGCCCTGCTTGGTTTATAAGCTTCAAACATATCAGAAATGTATTCAGGGCCCAGACAGTTCAGAGATTTATAGACCACAAGCATCACTTTAAAATCTATTCTGTAACTGACTGGAAGCCAGTGCAAAGATTTAAAAATCGGAGTGATATGTTCTGTTCTCTTGGTCTTGGTTAACATTCTAGCAGCACCATTCTGAATGAGCTGCAGCTGTTTTACAGTCTTTTTGGGAAGTCCAGTTAAGAGCCAATTACAGTAGTCAACCCTACTGGAGATAAATGCATGGATTAGCTTCTCTCGATCTTGTTTTGAGAGGCCCTTGATTCTGGCTATATTTTTAAGATGATAGAATGCTGTTTTGGTGAACGCTTTGATGACTGGTTGAATGTGAGATCTGAGTCTATCATTACACCTAGATTACACACTTGATCCCTGGTTTTTAAGGCTTGAGAATCGAGTTCTTTCCTAATATTAGTTCTTTTATTTTTGTTGCCCAAAACAATTATCTCTGTTTTATTTTGGTTTATTTGTAGACAATTCTGGTTTATCCAGTCATTGATGTGCTCTATACATTGATACAGTGAGTCAATAGAGCTGCAGTCAGATGGTTTGAGAGCCATATATATTTGAGTATCATCTGCATAACTATGGTAGAGAATGTTGTTGTTCTGTAAAACCCAGAGGTTGCATATAGAGATTGAACAGAAGTGGTCCGAGAACTAATCCATGGGGAATTCCACTTGTTATAGCCACCTTATCAGATTCATGATTGCAAAGTAACTCCACCCATTTAAATAACACCTGAACCAATTAAAGACTGTCCCGGAGAGTCCTACCCAATTTTTGAGCCTGTCCAGAAGTGTTATAATATACAGTGTCAGATGCAGCACTATGCTCTAATAGAACCAAACCAGTAATTTGATCAGAATCAGTATTCAGCAGTATATCATAAAACTTTTATCAGAGCAGTTTCAGTTTTGTGGTGAGGTCGGAAGCCTGATTGGAATTTGTCCAAGAAACCACTTGAGTTCACAAATTTGCTGAGTTGTTTGAAGACCACCTTCTCAATAATCTTGGCTTTAAATGGTAGATTTGAGACTGGTCTATAGTTGTTCAAAATAAATGCATCCAGTGTTCTCTTTTTTAGTAGAGGCTTAATGGGAGCTGTTTTTATTGACGTTTGGAAAATCCCTGATTGCAGCGAGTTATTAACTATTTGCTGCAGATCCATTGTTATGGAGTTATTAATAGTTTTAAAATAGTCTGATTGTATTTTGTCAAGACAACCCGTGGAAGCTTTAAGATGTCCAATTGTTTCGTATAGCGTTTTTGGGTAAATTCTATCAAATTGTGACATAACAGACAAGTTATTTCTTGGTGGTTTTTGAGGCGATTCTGAGTCCTTGTTCAAATCTATTTTTTATTACGCATCGAAATGTCCATTCAATGTTTTTATTTGCTTTTATTCTATACCTGGCATAAATGAAAACCTGTAATGCATAAATAAAAGACCTGATAGTTTTAAAGACATGGTCAGGTTCTAGAGACCTGGAAAAGTTCTAAAGACCTGGAAAGTTCTAAAGACCTGGAAAGTTCTAAAGACCTGGAAAAGTTCTAGAGACCTGGAAAAGTTCTAGAGACCTCGGAAAGTTCTAGAGACCTCGGAAAGTTCTAGAGACCTCGGAAAGTTCTAGAGACCTCGGAAAGTTCTAGAGACCTCGGAAAGTTCTAGAGACCGGGAAAGTTCTAGAGACCCGGAAAGTTCTAGAGACCCGGAAAGTTCTAGAGACCCGGAAAGTTCTAGAGACCTGTAAAAGTTCTAGAGCTTTTGAATCAAGTTCTTAACACCTGGAAGTTCTGAAGACCTTTTTTGAAGCAAATGTACACAGTTACTACTGAGATGTAATGCTTTAAATGTACACAGTTACTACTGAGATGTAATGCTTTAAATGTACACAGTTAATAGTTAGATGTAATGCTTTAATTGTACACAGTTAATTCTGAGATGTAATGCTTTAAATGTACATGATGCCAGTAAACAGGTTGATATGAATATATAATGTACACAGTTAATACTGAGATGTAATGCTTTAAATGTACACAGTTAATACTGAAATGTAATGCTTTAAATGTACACAGTTAATACTGAGGTGTAATGTTTTAAATGTAAATGCCAGTAAACAGGTTGCTATGAATAAAAAACGCATGCATGTTATAATTTCTTATTTCCTTGCTTGCAATTTCACGCTCAAACCTATGTTTTTGTTGGTAAGGTTCTAGGGAATGTTATTTGGTGTTTTCCTAATAAGAGTTCACAAAAGGTCAAACTGGCCCTAATAGATTAATTTGCATGCATATGCTTGGCTTGTTGCTAATAATGACCAAACACTGACTGTTTCCAGGAAGTGGGTACTAGAAAGAATTAACACTTCACTAGTACAGACACACAACTGTTATAGTGCGTGCTCATGTGATAAAGTCCAAATGTGTATTTATACAGGATTCTGTAGGCACCTTTAAGTAAGTGAGTGTATGTGTACGGTGTATTCTGTAGGCACCTTTAAGTAAGTGAGTGTATGTGCACGGTGTATTCTGTAGGCACCTTTAGGTGAGTGTATGTCTACGGTGTATTCTGTAGGTACCTTTAAGTAAGTGAGTGTATGTGTACGGTGTATTCTGTAGGCACCTTTAGGTGAGTGTATGTGTACGGTGTATTCTGTAGGCACCTTTAAGTGAGTGAGTGTATGTGTACGGTGTATTCTGTAGGCACCTTTAAGTAAGTGAGTGTATGTGTACGGTGTATTCTTTAGGCACCTTTAGGTGAGTGTATGTGTACGGTGTATTCTGTAGGCACCTTTAAGTGAGTGTATGTGCACGGTGTATTCTGTAGGGACCTTTAAGTGAGTGTATGTGCACGGTGTATTCTGTAGGTACCTTTAGGTGAGTGAGTGTATGTGCACGGTGTATTCTGTAGGGACCTTTAGGTGAGTGTATGTGCACGGTGTATTCTGTAGGCACCTTTAGGTGAGTGTATGTGCACGGTGTATTCTGTAGGCACCTTTAGGTGAGTGTATGTGCACGGTGTATTCTGTAGGGACCTTTAAGTGAGTGTATGTCTACGGTGTATTCTGTAGGGACCTTTAAGTGAGTGTATGTGCACGGTGTATTCTGTAGGGACCTTTAAGTGAGTGTATGTGCACAGTGTATTCTGTAGGGACCTTTAAGTGAGTGTATGTGCACGGTGTATTCTGTAGGCACCTTTAGGTGAGTGTATGTGCACGGTGTATTCTGTAGGGACCTTTAAGTAAGTGAGTGTATGTGCACGGTGTATTCTGTAGGGACCTTTAAGTGAGTGTATGTGCACGGTGTATTCTGTAGGCACCTTTAGGTGAGTGTATGTGCACGGTGTATTCTGTAGGTACCTTTAAGTGAGTGTATGTGCACGGTGTATTCTGTAGGCACCTTTAGGTGAGTGTATGTGCACGGTGTATTCTGTAGGGACCTTTAAGTGAGTGTATGTGCACGGTGTATTCTGTAGGGACCTTTAAGTGAGTGTATGTGCACGGTGTATTCTGTAGGTACCTTTAGGTGAGTGTATGTGCACGGTGTATTCTGTAGGTACCTTTAGGTGAGTGAGTGTATGTGCACGGTGTATTCTGTAGGCACCTTTAAGTAAGTGAGTGTATGTGCACGGTGTATTCTGTAGGCACCTTTAGGTGAGTGTATGTGCACGGTGTATTCTGTAGGTACCTTTAAGTAAGTGAGTGTATGTGTACGGTGTATTCTGTAGGCACCTTTAGGTGAGTGTATGTGCACGGTGTATTCTGTAGGTACCTTTAAGTAAGTGAGTGTATGTGTACGGTGTATTCTGTAGGCACCTTTAGGTGAGTGAGTGTATGTGCACGGTGTATTCTGTAGGCACCTTTAAGTAAGTGAGTGTATGTGCACGGTGTATTCTGTAGGCACCTTTAGGTGAGTGTATGTGTACGGTGTATTCTGTAGGCACCTTTAAGTAAGTGAGTGTATGTGCACGGTGTATTCTGTAGGCACCTTTAAGTAAGTGAGTGTATGTGCACGGTGTATTCTGTAGGCACCTTTAGGTGAGTGTATGTGTACGGTGTATTCTGTAGGCACCTTTAAGTAAGTGAGTGTATGTGCACGGTGTATTCTGTAGGCACCTTTAGGTGAGTGTATGTGCACGGTGTATTCTGTAGGGACCTTTAAGTGAGTGTATGTGCACAGTGTATTCTGTAGGGACCTTTAAGTGAGTGTATGTCTACGGTGTATTCTGTAGGGACCTTTAGGTGAGTGTATGTGTACGGTGTATTCTGTAGGTACCTTTAGGTGAGTGTATGTGCACGGTGTATTCTGTAGGTACCTTTAGGTGAGTGTATGGTACTCCTGTATTCTGTAGGTACTCCAGCACTCACCTTGAACACATCCTCCTGGTTCTCCTCCAAGTCTCCATTACTGGTGACGGAGATTTCTGCTGCAGGGCTCCTGTGGACGTCCTCTGACATAGTGCTCTAATAAAGTCAAAACATGATTGCTATCAGATGAACACTGTAATACACACATTCACAATACACACACATTCATATTACACACACATTCATACTACACACACATTCATACTACACACACATTCGTAATACACACACATTCGTATTACACACACATTCGTATTACACACACATTCGTATTACACACACATTCATACTACACACACATTCGTAATACACACACATTCGTATTACACACACATTCGTAATACACACACATTCGTAATACACACACATTCGTAATACACACACATTCGTATTACACACACATTTGTAATACACACACATTCATACTACACACACATTCGTAATACACACACATTCGTAATACAGACACATTCGTAATACAGACACATTCGTAATACACACACATTCGTATTACACACACATTCGTAATACACACACATTCGTATTACACACACATTTGTAATACACACACATTTGTAATACACACACACATTCGTAACACACACACATTCGTAACACACACACACATTCGTAACACACACCCATTCGTAACACACACACATTCGTAACACACACACATACATAACACACACACATTCATACTACGCAGACATTCGTAATACACACACATTCGTAATACACACATTCGTAATACACACACTCGTAATACACACACTCGTAATACACACACTCGTAATACACACACTCGTAATACACACACTCGTAATACACACACTCGTAATACACACACTCGTAATACACACACTCGTAATACACACACTCATAATACACACACTCATAATACACACACATTTATAACACACACACATTCATAATACACACAGAGAACTCAGAAGTATGAGACAGCTCAGGGCTGCCATCTGGTGTTCAGAGCCAAGACAATTAATGAACAAAAGGCAGGAATGTGATGCAGTATTAAGATGTGTTGTACCCAAATTATCTCGTATCTATTATACCTTACAGATAGGGGAAACTCCACAAATATGGGATTATAATAGACTGAAACTCTCCAATGCACATATTGCTGCCGTTCTGCTTACGATCAAACTTCTAGCTGGAGGACTAATTCACCTTTGGCTAAGCCCCGCCCCCCTTAGTTACTGTTGCTACGTCCGACAACTTCATCTGGGCTCTGGTTTGGTATCAACATGGCTTATGCTGTGACAGCTCTTCCTGCTGAAATTTTATCACACCTTAATAAAGCAGCAAATAAAGTGTCCGATAGAAGTAGGCAAAAGGGGCTGCAATATGCATTCGAAGGCTATATTCAAGACATACAGGTGAAACAAGGCATCCAAAGAGGTAAACGCATACCGGTCACAGTAAAAAAATGAACCACCGCATATCCTAGCAACACAGTTCATGCAAAGCTGGGTAGG
The DNA here is from genome assembly GCA_029465975.1 of Dallia pectoralis. Classification (NCBI taxonomy): domain Eukaryota; kingdom Metazoa; phylum Chordata; class Actinopteri; order Esociformes; family Umbridae; genus Dallia; species Dallia pectoralis. The sequence continues at coordinate 19,159,918 of CM055742.1, read as the reverse complement.
TCTCTATTCACTTATATAATCGTTATTACAAAGCAAACGGACGACGCGAGTATAACGTTTATTAGCAGCGTGTGCTAGCGTATCAACAACCGGTATTGCTAGGTAACGGTAACGTTAGCTGACAAGGTGATGTTTTGGTTAGCTCCACAGGGTTTTGCGAGCATTTAAGTGTGTTGGCAGATTTGTAGTTTGAGTAAGTCTGTTTGAAGTAACAGTGATGTTGGTTTTTCTGTCTTAATCTCTGAGAAGAATTGCAAAGGTTGTTGGGAACTCTGCTCTGTAGTTATCAGGCATGTTTTCTGTAATGCATGTTTTCTGTAATCCAAAGACGACACTTGTCAGGATTTGACTTCGGTTTTGGGAAGGGAAAAACAGACACCCCCCTCCCACCTCTATGGGAAACTCGTTTCTGTGTTACAAATGCCCCAGGCACAACGTTTCACTATATTTTTGATAAAACTACGACGGTAATAGCCTGCCAAGACCAAAAATATGAGACGCCCGTGTTAAAGTCAATGGAGCGCTATGAAAAAGTGTCGGACCTCTGTCGAAGCTCGTTCTTGGCTGTGCTGTGATTGGTCAATCTACATTCTAGGGTGTGGCTTAGCGAATTCACTGGGACACACACACAACAACCACAACTGAGCTTACAGATGCCCAACATAAAGAAGGCAAGCACTGACTAAAAGCAGTGCACTAAAAGACAAGATTAGATTCAACTTCATTGGACAGTACAAATACAGAACAACAAAATGCAGTTCACATCCAACTAGAAGTGCAAAAGAGCAGTGCAAAAAGATATCGAGTACAGTGTGAGGATGTGCAATAGACATGGATAAGTAAATGTGCAGGTATTCAGTACAGTGTGAGGATGTGCAATAGATATGGATAAGTAAATGTGCAGGTATTCAGTACAGAGTGAGGATGTGCAATAGACATGGATAAGTAAATGTGCAGGTAGTCAATACAGTGTGAGGATGAGCAATAGACATGTATAAGTAAATGTGCAGGTATTTAATACAATGTGAGGATTTGCAATAGATATGGATAAGTAAATGTGCAGGTATTCAGTACAGAGTGAGGATGTGCAATAGACATGGATAAATAAATGTGCAGATATTCAATACAGTGTGAGGATGTGCAATAGACATGGATAAATAAATGTGCAGGTATTCAGTACAGTGTGAGGATGTGCAATAGACATGGATAAATAAATGTGCAGGTATTCAGTACAGTGTGAGGATGTGCCATAGACATGGATAAATAAATGTGCAGGTATTCAGTACAGTGTGAGGAAGCGCAATGGATATGGATAAATAAATGTGCAGGTATTCAGTACAGAGTGAGGATGTGCAATAGACACGGATAAGTAAATGTGCAGGTATTCAGTACAGTGTGAGGAAGCGCAATATACACGGATAAGTAAATGTGCAGGAATTCAGTACAGAGTGAGGATGTGCAATAGACATGGATAAGTAACTGTGCAGGTATTCAATACAATGTGAGGATTTGCAATAGATATGGATAAGTAAATGTGAAGGTATTCAATACAGTGTGAGGATGTGCAATAGACATGGATAAAAAAAATTGCAGGTATTCAGTACAGTGTGAGGATGTGCAATAGATATGGATAAGTAAATGTGCAGGTATTCAGTAGTGTGAGGATGTGCAATAGATATGGATAAGTAAATGTGCAGGTATTCAGTACAGTGTGAGGATGTGCAATAGACATGGATAAATAAATGTGCAGATATTCAGTACAGTGTGAGGATGTGCCATAGACATGGATAAATAAATGTGCAGGTATTCAGTACAGAGTCAGGATGTGCCATAGACATGGATAAATAAATGTGCAGATATTCAATACAGTGTGAGGATGTGCAATAGACATGGATAAATAAATGTGCAGGTATTCAGTACAGAGTGAGGATGTGCCATAGACATGGATAAATAAATGTGCAGATATTCAATACAGTGTGAGGATGTGCAATAGACATGGATGAATAAATGTGCAGGTATTCAGTACAGAGTGAGGATGTGCAATAGACATGGATAAATAAATGTGCAGGTATTCAGTACAGAGTGAGGATGTGCAATAGACATGGATAAATAAATGTGCAGGTATTCAGTACAGAGTGAGGATGTGCCATAGACATGGATAAATAAATGTGCAGATATTCAATACAGTGTGAGGATGTGCAATAGACATGGATAAATAAATGTGCAGGTATTCAGTACAGAGTGAGGATGTGCCATAGACATGGATAAATAAATGTGCAGGTATTCAATACAGTGTGAGGATGTGCAATAGACATGGATAAATAAATGTGCAGGTATTCAGTACAGAGTGAGGATGTGCAATAGACATGGATAAGTAAATGTGCAGGTATTCAGTACAGAGTGAGGATGTGCAATAGACATGGATAAATAAATGTGCAGATATTCAATACAGTGTGAGGATGTGCAATAGACATGGATGAAAAAATGTGCAGGTATTCAGTACAGAGTGAGGATGTGCAATAGACATGGATAAATAAATGTGCAGGTATTCAGTACAGAGTGAGGATGTGCAATAGACATGGATAAATAAATGTGCAGGTATTCAGTACAGAGTGAGGATGTGCCATAGACGTGGATAAATAAATGTGCAGATATTCAATACAGTGTGAGGATGTGCCATAGACATGGATAAATAAATGTGCAGGTATTCAGTACAGAGTGAGGATGTGCCATAGACATGGATAAATAAATGTGCAGATATTCAATACAGTGTGAGGATGTGCAATAGACATGGATAAATAAATGTGCAGGTATTCAGTACAGAGTGAGGATGTGCCATAGACATGGATAAGTAAATGTGCAGGTATTCAGTACAGTGTGAGGATGTGCAATAGACATGGATAAATAAATGTGCAGATATTCAATACAGTGTGAGGATGTGCAATAGACATGGATGAATAAATGTGCAGGTATTCAGTACAGAGTGAGGATGTGCAATAGACATGGATAAATAAATGTGCAGGTATTCAGTACAGAGTGAGGATGTGCAATAGACATGGATAAATAAATGTGCAGGTATTCAGTACAGAGTGAGGATGTGCCATAGACATGGATAAATAAATGTGCAGATATTCAATACAGTGTGAGGATGTGCCATAGACATGGATAAATAAATGTGCAGGTATTCAGTACAGAGTGAGGATGTGCCATAGACATGGATAAATAAATGTGCAGATATTCAATACAGTGTGAGGATGTGCAATAGACATGGATAAATAAATGTGCAGGTATTCAGTACAGAGTGAGGATGTGCCATAGACATGGATAAATAAATGTGCAGATATTCAATACAGTGTGAGGATGTGCAATAGACATGGATGAATAAATGTGCAGGTATTCAGTACAGAGTGAGGATGTGCAATAGACATGGATAAATAAATGTGCAGGTATTCAGTACAGAGTGAGGATGTGCAATAGACATGGATAAATAAATGTGCAGGTATTCAGTACAGAGTGAGGATGTGCCATAGACATGGATAAATAAATGTGCAGATATTCAATACAGTGTGAGGATGTGCAATAGACATGGATAAATAAATGTGCAGGTATTCAGTACAGAGTGAGGATGTGCAATAGACATGGATGAATAAATGTGCAGGTATTCAGTACAGTGTGAGGATGTGCAATAGACATGGATAAATAAATGTGCAGGTATTCAGTACAGAGTGAGGATGTGCCATAGACATGGATAAATAAATGTGCAGGTATTCAATACAGTGTGAGGATGTGCAATAGACATGGATAAATAAATGTGCAGGTATTCAGTACAGAGTGAGGATGTGCAATAGACATGGATAAGTAAATGTGCAGGTATTCAGTACAGAGTGAGGATGTGCAATAGACATGGATAAATAAATGTGCAGATATTCAATACAGTGTGAGGATGTGCAATAGACATGGATAAGTAAATGTGCAGGTATTCAGTACAGAGTGAGGATGTGCAATAGACATGGATAAATAAATGTGCAGGTATTCAGTACAGTGTGAGGATGTGCAATAGACATGGATAAATAAATGTGCAGGTATTCAGTACAGAGTGAGGATGTGCCATAGACATGGATAAATAAATGTGCAGGTATTCAATACAGTGTGAGGATGTGCAATAGACATGGATAAATAAATGTGCAGGTATTCAGTACAGAGTGAGGATGTGCAATAGACATGGATAAGTAAATGTGCAGGTATTCAGTACAGAGTGAGGATGTGCAATAGACATGGATAAATAAATGTGCAGATATTCAATACAGTGTGAGGATGTGCAATAGACATGGATAAGAAAATGTGCAGATATTCAATACAGTGTGAGGATGTGTAATAGACATGGATAAATAAATGTGCAGGTATTCAGTACAGAGTGAGGATGTGCAATAGACATGGATAAGAAAATGTGCAGATATTCAATACAGTGTGAGGATGTGTAATAGACATGGATAAATAAATGTGCAGGTATTCAGTACAGAGTGAGGATGTGCAATAGACATGGATAAGAAAATGTGCAGATATTCAATACAGTGTGAGGATGTGTAATAGACATGGATAAGTAAATGTGCAGGTATTCAGTACAGAGTGAGGATGTGCAATAGACATGGATAAGTAAATGTGCAGGTATTCAGTACAGTGTGAGGATGTGCAATAGACATGGACAAGTAAATGTGCAGGTATTCAGTACAGGGTGAGGATGTGCAATAGACATGGATAAATAAATGTGCAGGTATTCAGTACAGAGTGAGGATGTGCCATAGACATGGATAAATAAATGTGCAGGTATTCAGTACAGTGTGAGGATGTGCAATAGACATGGATAAATAAATGTGCAGGTATTCAGTACAGAGTGAGGATGTGCCATAGACATGGATAAATAAATGTGCAGGTATTCAATACAGTGTGAGGATGTGCAATAGACATGGATAAATAAATGTGCAGGTATTCAGTACAGAGTGAGGATGTGCAATAGACATGGATAAGAAAATGTGCAGATATTCAATACAGTGTGAGGATGTGTAATAGACATGGATAAATAAATGTGCAGGTATTCAGTACAGAGTGAGGATGTGCAATAGACATGGATAAGAAAATGTGCAGATATTCAATACAGTGTGAGGATGTGTAATAGACATGGATAAATAAATGTGCAGGTATTCAGTACAGAGTGAGGATGTGCAATAGACATGGATAAGAAAATGTGCAGATATTCAGTACAGAGTGAGGATGTGCAATAGACATGGATAAATAAATGTGCAGATATTCAATACAGTGTGAGGATGTGCAATAGACATGGATAAGTAAATGTGCAGGTATTCAGTACAGAGTGAGGATGTGCAATAGACATGGATAAATAAATGTGCAGGTATTCAGTACAGAGTGAGGATGTGCAATAGACATGGATAAATAAATGTGCAGGTATTCAGTACAGAGTGAGGATGTGCAATAGACATGGATAAATAAATGTGCAGGTATTCAGTACAGAGTGAGGATGTGCAATAGACATGGATAAGTAAATGTGCAGGTATTCAGTACAGAGTGAGGATGTGCAATAGACATGGATAAGAAAATGTGCAGATATTCAATACAGTGTGAGGATGTGTAATAGACATGGATAAATAAATGTGCAGGTATTCAGTACAGAGTGAGGATGTGCAATAGATATGGATAAGTAAATGTGCAGGTATTCAGTACAGTGTGAGGATGTGTAATAGACATGGATAAGAAAATGTGCAGATATTCAATACAGTGTGAGGATGTGCAATAGACATGGATAAATAAATGTGCAGGTATTCAGTACAGAGTGAGGATGTGTAATAGACATGGATAAATAAATGTGCAGGTATTCAGTACAGAGTGAGGATGTGCCATAGACATGGATAAATAAATGTGCAGATATTCAATACAGTGTGAGGATGTGCCATAGACATGGATAAATAAATGTGCAGGTATTCAGTACAGAGTGAGGATGTGCCATAGACATGGATAAATAAATGTGCAGATATTCAATACAGTGTGAGGATGTGCAATAGACATGGATAAATAAATGTGCAGGTATTCAGTACAGAGTGAGGATGTGCCATAGACATGGATAAATAAATGTGCAGATATTCAATACAGTGTGAGGATGTGCAATAGACATGGATGAATAAATGTGCAGGTATTCAGTACAGAGTGAGGATGTGCAATAGACATGGATAAATAAATGTGCAGGTATTCAGTACAGAGTGAGGATGTGCAATAGACATGGATAAATAAATGTGCAGGTATTCAGTACAGAGTGAGGATGTGCCATAGACATGGATAAATAAATGTGCAGATATTCAATACAGTGTGAGGATGTGCAATAGACATGGATAAATAAATGTGCAGGTATTCAGTACAGAGTGAGGATGTGCCATAGACATGGATAAATAAATGTGCAGGTATTCAGTACAGTGTGAGGATGTGCAATAGACATGGATAAATAAATGTGCAGGTATTCAGTACAGAGTGAGGATGTGCCATAGACATGGATAAATAAATGTGCAGGTATTCAATACAGTGTGAGGATGTGCAATAGACATGGATAAATAAATGTGCAGGTATTCAGTACAGAGTGAGGATGTGCAATAGACATGGATAAGTAAATGTGCAGGTATTCAGTACAGAGTGAGGATGTGCAATAGACATGGATAAATAAATGTGCAGATATTCAATACAGTGTGAGGATGTGCAATAGACATGGATAAGTAAATGTGCAGGTATTCAGTACAGAGTGAGGATGTGCAATAGACATGGATAAATAAATGTGCAGGTATTCAGTACAGTGTGAGGATGTGCAATAGACATGGATAAATAAATGTGCAGGTATTCAGTACAGAGTGAGGATGTGCCATAGACATGGATAAATAAATGTGCAGGTATTCAATACAGTGTGAGGATGTGCAATAGACATGGATAAATAAATGTGCAGGTATTCAGTACAGAGTGAGGATGTGCAATAGACATGGATAAGTAAATGTGCAGGTATTCAGTACAGAGTGAGGATGTGCAATAGACATGGATAAATAAATGTGCAGATATTCAATACAGTGTGAGGATGTGCAATAGACATGGATAAGAAAATGTGCAGATATTCAATACAGTGTGAGGATGTGTAATAGACATGGATAAATAAATGTGCAGGTATTCAGTACAGAGTGAGGATGTGCAATAGACATGGATAAGAAAATGTGCAGATATTCAATACAGTGTGAGGATGTGTAATAGACATGGATAAATAAATGTGCAGGTATTCAGTACAGAGTGAGGATGTGCAATAGACATGGATAAGAAAATGTGCAGATATTCAATACAGTGTGAGGATGTGTAATAGACATGGATAAATAAATGTGCAGGTATTCAGTACAGAGTGAGGATGTGCAATAGACATGGATAAGAAAATGTGCAGATATTCAGTACAGAGTGAGGATGTGCAATAGACATGGATAAATAAATGTGCAGATATTCAATACAGTGTGAGGATGTGCAATAGACATGGATAAGTAAATGTGCAGGTATTCAGTACAGAGTGAGGATGTGCAATAGACATGGATAAATAAATGTGCAGGTATTCAGTACAGAGTGAGGATGTGCAATAGACATGGATAAATAAATGTGCAGGTATTCAGTACAGAGTGAGGATGTGCAATAGACATGGATAAATAAATGTGCAGGTATTCAGTACAGAGTGAGGATGTGCAATAGACATGGATAAGTAAATGTGCAGGTATTCAGTACAGAGTGAGGATGTGCAATAGACATGGATAAGAAAATGTGCAGATATTCAATACAGTGTGAGGATGTGTAATAGACATGGATAAATAAATGTGCAGGTATTCAGTACAGAGTGAGGATGTGCAATAGATATGGATAAGTAAATGTGCAGGTATTCAGTACAGTGTGAGGATGTGTAATAGACATGGATAAGAAAATGTGCAGATATTCAATACAGTGTGAGGATGTGCAATAGACATGGATAAATAAATGTGCAGGTATTCAGTACAGAGTGAGGATGTGTAATAGACATGGATAAATAAATGTGCAGGTATTCAGTACAGAGTGAGGATGTGCAATAGACATGGATAAGAAAATGTGCAGATATTCAATACAGTGTGAGGATGTGTAATAGACATGGATAAGAAAATGTGCAGATATTCAATACAGTGTGAGGATGTGTAATAGACATGGATAAGTAAATGTGCAGGTATTCAGTTGAACAATGTAGCAAACCGCAGGGGCAACACCAGCGGAGAGCATCTGTACAAGTGGTAAACAGATAGTACAAACGATAAGCATTGTGCAAAAAGCTAATGTACTAAATAGGCTGCAGCTGCAGGGCAAGACGAGTACTAGGGGTTTTTAAATAATCAGTATTCAGTCGATATTCAAGTATATAAAGCCGATTAATAGGCAGGCGCATGCGGGGGAGCGTAGTGTTGTTGTTGTTGTGGAATCGCGGTAAGGATAGTTTTATATTCACACATTCGCCAGCTTCGGGGATAAGGCACAGCGTCTTTCTTCGGGCTGACAGCCGAGTCGGAAAAACGGACAGAAAATAATGTTAGTGCAGAGCTGCACTAACTATAACATAGATAGAAAATACTGTAGCGCTCGGTAAACAGAGTAGTTAGGGACCAACGTAAAAGTGCAACACCCAGAGCTGCACAAACTATAACATAGATAGAAAATACTGTAGCGCTCGGTAAACAGAGTAGTTAGGGACCAACGTAAAAGTGCAACACCCAGAGCTGCACTAACTATAACATAGATCAGTGGTTCCCAAACCTCTCCTGGGGACCCCAGCAGTCTCACAATGTTGTTGTGGCCCTGATCTAGCTCACCTGAATCAAACAGCCATGGCCTGGATAATTAGTTAACAAGTTGATTCAGGTGTGCTGGCTCTGGGATACATCTAATACATGGAACGGCTTGGGGTCCCCAAGAGAGGTTTGAGAATAACTGACATAGATTACAGATAGTTTTTTTTAAATAGCTTTTTCTAATTTTACAGTTTGCAACTAAACAAAATGCAATAATTACCCTTTTTTTAAATGACCTCTGGTGTGATGAAACAAAAATAGAACTGTTTGGTCATAATGAACATTGTTATGTTTGAAAGAAAAAAGGGAGGTTTGCAAGCCAAAAAACACCATCTCAACTGTGAAGCACGGGTGTGGCAGCATCATGTTGTGGGAGTGCTTTGCTGCAGGAGGAACTGGTGCACTTCACAAAATAGATGCCATCATGATTTGGGATGCACTGATGTGCTAGCAGTACATTGGCATCGGTTGATGTTTGCCTTGTTGTCTGACATGGGCCAATCTGCAAATAAGACATTAGCCGATAGCCGTGGCCAGTGTTTAATGGTTGTGTCTCCGGAATCTTGTGCAGGCTAAATGTTATGTTTGTTATTTGCTTTCTGACTCTTTCTTTCTCATTTTTGGAGAAACTCCTATAAGTGGTAGGCTTACTATTTCCTTCAAGTTCCTCTTTGTGGATAGATTTACTGTAAAATGCGTGTTGTTCTGTTGAATGCGTGCTGTCTGCCAAAACAGTGCAGTGATTGTTTCAAATCTTTCCACCATTCTATTTAAAATATGTTAAATTATAATGGATAAATATCTAAAACAGTTCAGGTCGATTTGGCTAAAGAAAATGCAACTGGGAAGTGATCAATCATTGCACCTTGATGATGAATTGGCCTTTAACACCCAATAATATGTTACTGTAGTGCATCTGTAACTTGTGCTTCAACACGTACAGCATCCAAGAGCAAGACCTTTGCTGGATGTAGAATATTGTTCACAACTCATAACTGAACAGGGGTTGGTACAGTGGAATGCTAACATGAAGCTTAGTTTCTAATCTCAACATGGAACTTGGCATTGGTCTGTTATTCTCAAGGGTTTATTCATTTATTAACAGTTTATTACTATCAGGAAATACTGGAGGAGAACTTGAGTACTGCTGCTCAATGACCTTGGATTAATAAATTCTGGATACCTAGGCAACACAAGCACATGCTACCAGAAATTCTGAACCGACTAATCTGCAGTCATTTAAGGCCATTTCAAGCATTATGAGTTTTACAATGTTATCTCAGCTGATTGGACAATATACATGTTTAAAACTGGGACATAGTAATTTTGTTACCAACATGTTATGAACTAAGACAAATTAAAAGAATACTACTTTCTAAAACATACTAAACCGATAAAGGGAATAGCTAATAATTAAATCTGTTTAAATCCTTATTATAGGATATAACCAGAGTATGATCTATAAGGGGAATAACTAATAATAACCTATCAGTATTAATAAACATATTTACATCTATAGGAGGACATCTGGTAAGGGCCTGAACATAATAACCTATCAGTATTAATAAACATATTAACATCTATAGGAGGACATCTGGTAAGGACCTGAACATAATAACCTATCAGTATTAATAAACATATTTACATCTATAGGAGGACATCTGGTAAGGTCCTGAACATAATAACCTATCAGTATTAATAAACATATTTACATCTATAGGAGGACATCTGGTAAGGGCCTGAACATAATAACCTATCAGTATTAATAAACATATTGACATCTATAGGAGGACATCTGGTAAGGGCCTGAACATAATAACCTATCAGTATTAATAAACATATTTACATCTATAGGAGGACATCTGGTAAGGGCCTGAACATAATAACCTATCAGTATTAATAAACATATTTACATCTATAGGAGGACATCTGGTAAGGGCCTGAACATAATAACCTATCAGTATTAATAAACATATTAACATCTATAGGAGGACATCTGGTAAGGGCCTGAACATAATAACCTATCAGTATTAATAAACATATTTACATCTATAGGAGGACATCTGGTAAGGACCTGAACATAATAACCTATCAGTATTAATAAACATATTAACATCTATAGGAGGACATCTGGTAAGGGCCTGAAATAATAACCTATCAGTATTAATAAACATATTTACATCTATAGGAGGACATCTGGTAAGGGCCTGAACATAATAACCTATCAGTATTAATAAACATATTTACATCTATAGGAGGACATCTGGTAAGGGCCTGAACATAATAACCTATCAGTATTAATAAACATATTTACATCTATAGGAGGACATCTGGTAAGGGCCTGAACATAATAACCTATCAGTATCTATCAGATGCTTTAGATGGGAGAATCTGTATGCAAATATTGACTGTGAGAGCTTTATTGTGCAGACTTAGTTAAAAAAAGAATGCAAAGCCCAGACCAAATTAAGCCAGAATTTAAAAGGTAATGCAGAAATGGGGTGTAAATTAAATTAAAGTGTATAAAGTTATTATATGCTGCGAAGAAGCCATAATGTAAATATATTACATTCTGCCAAATATGCAAACAGCACCATAATATTCCCAGGCATACAAAAGATACATTTACAGGTAGACCAGTCAAACTGTCAAATTAGATATGAGGCTGCTATTTCACTATCGTCACAGAGAACGAGTTGTGACACGTTGATTGTAAAAGCCAATAGCAGTACCGATTCCTGAAGCACACTGAAGCAGACAATTGTTACGAAGCCATAATCATTTGAACTTTAGTCACATGACACACACCCTGTTACTATATAAAATGATTAACATAAAACAGAATTAACATTGAGACCGGACCCAAGTTAATCTAAACTAAACAGACACCTTGGAGTAATCAAACAATGACAGTGGATCTGATATGGCCTTGAAACAAAGAGGAAGTCCAAATCCCTCAGCCAAAAGCTATTACCCAGACATCTGGCAGGCCTATTCATGGTGCCACTTGAACACGCACACCCACACGCCACACGCACACCCACGCCACACACGCCACACGCACACACACGCCACGCACACACACGCCCCACACACGCCACACACACACACACGCCACACGCACGCACAGCCACGCCACACGCACACCCACGCCACACGCACGCACACACACGCCACACACACGCACACCCACGCACACCCACGACACACACCCACGCCACACGCACACACACCCACGCCACACGCACACACACCCACACAGTGGAATCAAATAGAGGATCATTGCTGAGATCAGGTCACACCTACAGGCAACAGTGGAACACAAGCGTGTCACCATTCAACAGTGGAACACAAGCGTGTCACCATTCAACAGTGGAACACAAGCGTGTCACCATTCAACAGTGGAACACAAGCGTGTCACCATTCAACAGTGGAACACAAGCGTGTCACCATTCAACAGTGGAACACAAGCGTGTCACCATTCAACAGTGGAACACAAGCGTGTCACCATTCAACAGTGGAACACAAGCGTGTCACCATTCAACAGTGGAACACAAGCGTGTCACCATTCAACAGTGGAACACAAGCGTGTCACCATTCAACAGTGGAACACAAGCGTGTCACCATTCAACAGTGGAACACAAGCGTGTCACCATTCAACAGTGGAACACAAGCGTGTCACCATTCAACAGTGGAACACAAGCGTGTCACCATTCAACAGTGGAACACAAGCGTGTCACCATTCAACAGTGGAACACAAGCGTGTCACCATTCAACAGTGGAACACAAGCGTGTCACCATTCAACAGTGGAACACAAGCGTGTCACCATTCAACAGTGGAACACAAGCGTGTCACCATTCAACAGTGGAACACAAGCGTGTCACCATTCAACAGTGGAACACAAGCGTGTCACCATTCAACAGTGGAACACAAGCGTGTCACCATTCAACAGTGGAACACAAGCGTGTCACCATACAACAGTGGAACACAAGCGTGTCACCATTCAACAGTGGAACACAAGCGTGTCACCATTCAACAGTGGAACACAAGCGTGTCACCATTCAACAGTGGAACACAAGCGTGTCACCATTCAACAGTGGAACACAAGCGTGTCACCATTCAACAGTGGAACACAAGCGTGTCACCATTCAACAGTGGAACACAAGCGTGTCACCATACAACAGTGGAACACAAGCGTGTCACCATTCAACAGTGGAACACAAGCGTGTCACCATTCAACAGTGGAACACAAGCGTGTCACCATTCAACAGTGGAACACAAGCGTGTCACCATTCAACAGTGGAACACAAGCGTGTCACCATTGCCCTGCTTGACCGTTTGTTGTGCTAATAAGCTATCAATCATAATAGTAACTACCTGTAAACAGATTAAAGTTAGTCAGTAGAAAAGTATCATACAGGAATTAATTACAGGAAGCGTAGACCATCACCAGTCATTTAAAGGCTCTACCAGACACCACAACACCACAATACAACACCATAAAACGTACCCCAAAAAGGAAGAACAGAACAGCTAAATTATACCAACAACACAATTGCTGTAACGACTATAAGAACAGCATCAAGCAGGCATGTAGAACAGGGCCGCAACAAACTACTAAAGGGTCTCCGATTAAAGAAAGTCAGAAGTGCGAAAAATTAATTCAGACCTCAAGTTCATGTTGTATTGTATTAAGAGTTGAATCATAAACTAGGTTATATCAGCAACATACTTGAGTCTAACGTTATCTACTTTTTGACATAGCAACATGAACCAGAGTGCTGCATATATTCACTGAGCAGTTGCCGGTATTGAAGAGAAATATGTCACCTTGGTTTGACTGTGAGAATCTGCAGGATCCTTTTGGGCGTCACGTCTCTTTGGTGCTTCTTTATCTGTTGTCACTGAATGGCAAGTTGGCAAATGAGCTAAAACGTTGTCAAAACGTTCTGTGGTACCAGTGTTTGAAACAGCACCAGGATCCACGACCACACAGTCTTCTGTTACTTCACCTCTGCTCTGATCATCAAGCTCCACACAGTCTTCTGTTACTTCACCTCTGCTCTGATCATCAAGCTCAACAGAGTCTTCTGTTACTTCACCTCTGCTCTGATCATCAAGCTCCACACAGTCTTCTGTTACCTCACCTCTGCTCTGATCATCAAGCTCAACACAGTCTTCTGTTACCTCACCTCTTCTCTGATCATCAAGCTCCACACAGTCTTCTGTTACCTCACCTCTGCTCTGATCATCAAGCTCCACACAGTCTTCTGTTACCTCACCTCTGCTCTGATCATCAAGCTCAACACAGTCTTCTGTTACTTCACCTCTGCTCTGATCATCAAGCTCCACACAGTCTTCTGTTACCTCACCTCTGCTCTGAATATCACCTTTAGAGCCATCTAAGTGTTCTGCTATAGTGTTGTTTGGAACAAGAGTGTTGCTTCCAACATCAGCTTCATCATCAAGAGACACTTCATCACCTGAAATATACTCAGTGCGATCAATTCTGTAGGCATCATCATCATGTCCCTCTATTTGAATGCCATCTGTATTCTGAACCTCCTTTGGATGATCCATTGGTACATCCGGGGCTGGAGCTTTCCGGGAAACAGCCTCAACACTAACTTCTGACATGCCTGAAAATAAACAGATAGGAACCATGAATATATCCCTGCTCGCTGCCTCAATAAATATGTACAGGTAGGATTGATCCAGTCTCAATAACTATGTACAGGTAGGGTTGATCCAGTCTCAATAAATATGTACAGGTAGGGTTGATCCAGTCTCCACCTCAATAAATATTTACAGGTACGATTGATCCAGTCTCAAAAAATATGTACATGTAGGATTGATCCAGTTTCAATAAATATGTACTGGTAGGATTGATCCAGTCTCAATAAATATGTACAGGTAGAATTGATCCAGTCTCAATAAATATGTACAGGTAGAATTGATCCAGTCTCAATAAATATGTACAGGTAGGATTGATCCAGTCTCAATAAATATGTACAGGTAGGTTTGATCCAGTCTCCACCTCAATAAATATGTACAGGTAGGATTGATCCAGTCTCCACCTCAATAAACATGTACAGGTAGGAACGATCCAGTCTCAATAATAATGTACAGGTAGGATCGATCCAGTCTCAATAAATATTTACAGGTAGGATCGATCCAGTCTCAAAAAATATGTACAGGTAGGATTGATCCAGTCTCCACCTCAATAAATATGTACAGGTAGGCTTGATCCAGTCTCAATAAATATGTACAGGTAGGATTGATCCAGTCTCCACTTCAATAAATATGTACAGGTAGAATTGATCCAGTCTCCACCTCAATAAATATGTACAGGTAGGATTGATCCAGTCTCAATAAATATGTACAGGTAGGGTTGATCCAGTCTCAATAAATATGTACAGGTAGGGTTGATCCAGTCTCCACCTCAATAAATATTTACAGGTACGATTGATCCAGTCTCAAAAAATATGTACATGTAGGATTGATCCAGTTTCAATAAATATGTACTGGTAGGATTGATCCAGTCTCAATAAATATGTACAGGTAGAATTGATCCAGTCTCAATAATAATGTACAGGTAGGATCGATCCAGTCTCAATAAATATGTACAGGTAGGATTGATCCAGTCTCAATAAATATGTACAGGTAGGTTTGATCCAGTCTCCACCTCAATAAATATGTACAGGTAGGATTGATCCAGTCTCCACCTCAATAAACATGTACAGGTAGGAACGATCCAGTCTCAATAATAATGTACAGGTAGGATCGATCCAGTCTCAATAAATATTTACAGGTAGGATCGATCCAGTCTCAAAAAATATGTACAGGTAGGATTGATCCAGTCTCCACCTCAATAAATATGTACAGGTAGGCTTGATCCAGTCTCAATAAATATGTACAGGTAGGATTGATCCAGTCTCCACTTCAATAAATATGTACAGGTAGGATTGATCCAGTCTCCACCTCAATAAATATGTACAGGTAGGATTGATCCAGTCTCCACTTCAATAAATATGTACAGGTAGGATTGATCCAGTCTCCACTTCAATAAATATGTACAGGTAGGATTGATCCAGTCTCAATAAATATGTACAGGTAGGATCGATCCAGTCTCAATAAATATGTACAGGTAGGATTGATCCAGTCTCCACCTCAATAAATATGTACAGGTAGGATTGATCCAGTCTCCACCTCAATAAATATGTACAGGTAGGATTGATCCAGTCTCAATAAATATGTACAGGTAGGATTGATCCAGTCTCCACCTCAATAAATATGTACAGGTAGGATTGATCCAGTCTCAATAAATATGTACAGGTAGGATTGATCCAGTCTCTCAGGATTGATCCAGTCTCAATAAATATGTACAGGTAGGATTGATCCAGTCTCCACCTCAATAAATATGTACATCCAGTCTCAATAAATATGTAATATCCAGTCTCCACCTCAATGAATATGTACAGGTAGGATTGATCCAGTCTCCACCTCAATAAATATGTACAGGATTGTCCAGTCTCAATAAATATGTACAGGTAGAATTGATCCAGTCTCCACTTCAATAAATATGTACAGGTAGGATTGATCCAGTCTCCACCTCAATAAATATGTACAGGTAGGATTGATCCAGTCTCCACCTCAATAAATATGAACAGGTAGAATTGATCCAGTCTCCACCTCAATAATAATGTACAGGTAGGATCGATCCAGTCTCAATAAATACGTACAGGTAGAATTGATCCAGTCTCAATTAATATGTACAGGTAGGCTTGATCCAGTCTCAATAAATATGTACAGGTAGGATTGATCCAGTCTCAATAAATATGTACAGGTAGAATTGATACAGTATCAATAAATATGTACTGGTAGGATTGATCCAGTCTCAATAAATATGTTCAGGTAGGATTGATCCAGTCTCCACCTCAATAAATATGTACAGGTAGGATCGATCCAGTCTCCACCTCAATAATAATGTACAGGTAGGATCGATCCAGTCTCAATAAATACGTACAGGTAGAATTGATCCAGTCTCAATAAATACGTACAGGTAGGATTGATCCAGTCTCAATAAATATGTACAGATCCAGTCTTAATAAATAGGATTGATCCAGTCTCCACCTCAATAAATATGTACAGGTAGGATCGATCCAGTCTCCACCTCAATAATAATGTACAGGTAGGAGATCCAGTAGGATTGATCCAGTCTCCAGTCTCCACAGTCTCAATAAATATGTACATCCAGTCTCAATAAATATGTACAGGTAGGATTGATCCAGTCTCAATAAATATGTACAGGTAGGATTGATCCAGTCTCAATAAATATGTACAGGTAGGATTGATCCAGTCTCAATAAATATGTGCAGGTAGGATTGATCCAGTCTCAATAAATATGTACAGGTAGGATTGATCCAGTCTCAATAAATATGTGCAGGTAGGATTGATCCAGTCTCCACTTCAATAAATATGTACAGGTAGGATTGTGCCAGTCTCCACCTCAATAAATATTTACAGGTAGGATTGATCCAGTCTCCACCTCAATAAATATGTACTGGTAGGATTGATCCAGTCACAATAAATATGTACAGGTAGGAACGATCCAGTCTCCACCTCAATAATAATGTACAGGTAGGATCGATCCAGTCTCAATAAATACGTACAGGTAGAATTGATCCAGTCTCAATAAATATGTACAGGTAGGATTGATCCAGTCTCAATAAATATGTACAGGTAGGATTGATCCAGTCTCCACTTCAATAAATATGTACAGGTAGGATTGATCCAGTCTCCACCTCAATAAATATTTACAGGTAGGATTGATCCAGTCTCCACCTCAATAAATATGTACAGGTAGGATTGATCCAGTCTCCACCTCAATAAATATGTACAGGTAGGATTGATCCAGTCTCCACCTCAATAAATATGTACAGGTAGGATTGATCCAGTCTCCACCTCAATAATAATGTACAGGTAGGATTGATCCAATCTCCACCTCAATAAACATGTACTGGTAAGATTGATACAGACTCCAGTCTCAATAAATATGTACAGGTAGGATGGATTCAGTCTCCACCTCAATTAAAACGTACAGGTAGGATTGATCGAGTCTCCACCTCAATAAATATGTACAGGTAGGATCGATCCAGTCTCAATAAATATGTACAGGTAGGATCGATCCAGTCTCAATAAATATGTACAGGTAGGATCGATCCAGTCTCAATAAATATGTACTTGTAGGATTGATCCAGACTCCAGTCTCAATAAATATGTACAGGTAGGATTGATCCAGTCTCCAGTCTCAATACATATGTACAGGTAGGATTGATCCAGTCTTAATAAATATGTACAGGTAGGGTTGATCCAGTCTTAATAAATATGTACAGGTAGGGTTGATCCAGTCAGCTGCACTGACAGTCTCCATCTCAAGAGGCAACATGGGAGCCCTTCTCAGGCAGTTATGGAAAGACCATAGCCTAAATGCCTGGCTCCCTCGTTTATCTGGGGCTTTTTGATTCATTACCATCTAAAAAAGTGTCATAGTATTACAGACTGAAAAAAAAAAAATAACAATAGGTTTCCTCCTGACAGAGGAATCCTATTAAGACCTACAATGTATAAACTGTTTAAGTACTCCATGGTGTAGCATAAAGAATGTGGGCTGTGACATTCCAGGGAGAAAATAGGATTATTCTTGTATTCAACAGCAATTTATAGAAGAAAAGATGGCCATTCTGTTGAATATACTGGTACAGTGATTGTATAGGGATCCTGATATAATAAATATAGATGGCCATTCTGTTGAATATACTGGTACAGTGATTGTACAGGGATCCTGATATAATAAATATAGATGGCCATTCTGTTGAATATACTGGTACAGTGATTGTACAGGGATCCTGATATAATAAATATAGATGGCCATTCTGTCGAATATACTGGTACAGTGATTGTACAGGGATCCTGATATAATAAATATAGATGGCCATTCTGTTGAATATACTGGTACAGTGATTGTACAGGGATCCTGATATAATAAATATAGATGGCCATTCTGTTGAATATACTGGTACAGTGATTGTACAGGGATCCTGATATAATAAATATAGATGGCCATTCTGTCGAATATACTGGTACAGTGATTGTACAGGGATCCTGATATAATAAATATAGATGGCCATTCTGTTGAATATACTGGTACAGTGATTGTACAGGGATCCTGATATAATAAATATAGATGGCCATTCTGTTGAATATACTGGTACAGTGATTGTACAGGGATCCTGATATAATAAATATAGATGGCCATTCTGTTGAATATACTGGTACAGTGATTGTACAGGGATCCTGATATAATAAATATAGATGGCCATTCTGTTGAATATACTGGTACAGTGATTGTACAGGGATCATGATATAATAAATATAGATGGCCATTCTGTTGAATATACTGCTACAGTGATTGTACAGGGATCCTGATATAAGGCCACTGTTCCTTATTAAGTTGAAAACTTAATCCATATCTAGTGATATGCATGTTAATCCAGAAGGCCACTGTTCATTATTAAGTTGAACACTTAATCCATATCTAGTGATATGCATGTTAATCCAGAAGGCCACTGTTCATTATTAAGTTGAACACTTAATCCATATCTAGTGATATGCATGTTAATCCAGAAGGGCACTGTTCATTATTAAGTTGAACACTTAATCCATATCTAGTGATATGCATGTTAATCCAGAAGGCCACTGTTCATTATTAAGTTGAACACTTAATCCATATCTAGTGATATGCATGTTAATCCAGAAGGCCACTGTTCATTATTAAGTTGAACACTTAATCCATATCTAGTGATATGCATGTTAATCCAGAAGGCCACTGTTCATTATTAAGTTGAACACTTAATCCATATCTAGTGATATGCATGTTAATCCAGAAGGCCACTGTTCATTATTAAGTTGAACACTTAATCCATATCTAGTGATATGCATGTTTATCCAGAAGGCCACTGTTCCTTTAAGAGTCATTGAGGAAACATTCTCCTAAATGACACAATGGACACGTAAACGGTAGTTGCAGAATGTGTTCACCAAATCTCACCTTTAAAAATGGGGACCTAGATATCAGCAGCAATCTGCATAGTTCATCTATTCATTTTTAGTTCCCCTTTATTTCATTTGCCAATTAAAATAACAATAAAAAGACCGACTAAGCTTTAATTGATCATGAGGTGAACACTAAACACTTAAATGTTAGCAGCAGTTTATAATATTACTGTACAATACATTATAACAAACATCAACTGAACTGTTTAATTGGTAATAAGTCTTTACAAATGCACATTAACTAACTAAAGAAGGACCTCAGCCGACTGTGCATCACGTAACATGTTAGCTATGACAACAGTACAGTACAGTAGCTGTAGCAACAGCAGTAGTCAGGCTAAAGTGTAGCTACAGCAACAGTTGTCTATAGTTAGCCACTTAGTTAGCCACTGTTATGAGTCGGTCAGAATATGTATATATACTTATTTCCCACGACCAAACAATGTGTAATAATGTAATAATTATAAGTATTTAACTATGTTTTAACACATATTGTTTGCGTGACCATGAACCCGTCACATACTGTCTCTACCTACATAGCTAATAGCTAGTTAGCTACCCTGACTAGTTGTGATATATATATATATATTATATAATATAAACATATGATTAGCTGACACGGTCTGACACTTTACCTGCAGCTGTCGTCTTTATTTCTCTAGTTCTTATTGCAAAAACTTCCACTCCCGGGATTTGGTCAGAATATACAGTTACTAGTCACTGTATGAGGTGTCATTCAGCACCCATCAGGTCCCCGCTTCAACTCAGACCCGGAAGAGACCACGCTCCATCTGCGAGTGGGTGTGGCTCCATCTGCGAGTGGGTGTGGCTCCATCTGCGAGTGGGTGTGGCTCCACCTGCGAGTGGGTCTGGCTCCACCTGCGAGTGGGTGTGGCTCCCATCTGCGAGTGGGTGTGGCTAGACCTGCGAGTGGGTCTGGCTCCATCTGTGAGTGGGTGTGGCTCCCATCTGCGAGTGGGTGTGGCTAGACCTGCGAGTGGGTGTGGCTAGACCTGCGAGTGGGTGTGGCTCCCATCTGTGAGTGGGTGAGGCTCCACCTACTGTCCATCTGCGAGTGGGTGTGGCTCCCATCTGCGAGTGGGTGTGGCTCCATCTGCGAGTGGGTGCGGCTCCATCTGCGTGTGGGTGTGGCTCCACCTACTGTCCATCTGCGAGTGGGTGTGGCTCCACCTACTGTCCATCTGCGAATCGGTGTGGCATCCCATGGCGGATAAGGGCGGTACTGCACCCCATAGCGGATAAGGGTGGTACTGCACCCCATAGTGGATAAGGGCGGTACTGCACGCCTTAGTGGATAAGGGTGGTACTGCACCCCATAGTGGGTAAGGGTGGTACAGCACCCCATAGAGGATAAGGGCGGTTCTGCACCCCATAGTGGATAAGGGTGGTACTGCACCCCATAGTGGATAAGGGCGGTACTGCACGCCTTAGTGGATAAGGGTGGTACTGCACCCCATAGTGGGTAAGGGTGGTACAGCACCCCATAGTGGATAAGGGTGGTACTGCACCCCATAGTGGATAAGGGTGGTACTGCACCCCATAGTGGATAAGGGTGGTACTGCACCCCATAGTGGATAAGGGTGGTACAGCACCCCATAGTGGATAAGGTCGGTATTGCACCCCATAGTGGATAAGGGCGGTACTGCACCCCATAGTGGATAAGGGCGGTACTGCACCCCATAGTGGATAAGGGCGGTACTGCACCCCATAGAGGATAAGGGTGGTACTGCACCCCATAGTGGATAAGGGCGGTACTGCACCCCATAGTGGATAAGGGTGGTACTGCACCCCATAGTGGATAAGGGCGGTACTGCACCCCATAGTGGATAAGGGTGGTACTGCACCCTGTGGCCCAGAAAGATTTTTTCACATAGACTTCTATATTTCAGCGGATTATTTTTCGGGGGTACATCAACTTTCCAGCCTGAACACTTAAATGATCCTTGTTTAAAACAACATGTGTTTAACATTTTTTATATTTACTTGTAGCCGAATCCAGAGTTATTAAACTATGCATGACGTAATGGACGCGAGCAGAGCCGCGGGACCGCGCCTGCCCATGTTGCCACTGCGCATGCGCATATATATATATATATATATATATATATATATATATATATAGATATATATATACAAAATATATCTATGTCCTATTGTCTAATAAAGTTAAACGTTATGTTTGGTGGCACTTATTTTACCTCCTGGTAATAATAATAAA
Organism: Dallia pectoralis; assembly: GCA_029465975.1. Classification (NCBI taxonomy): domain Eukaryota; kingdom Metazoa; phylum Chordata; class Actinopteri; order Esociformes; family Umbridae; genus Dallia; species Dallia pectoralis. Next base: position 19,137,678 of record CM055742.1, on the reverse strand, counting down.
AGCATGTAATTTATTAATATGAGACAAAGACGGTACAACACCAACAATGATAGAAGGGTTTATTAAGAAATAATGTGTAACGGTACATATAAGTAGCATATGTTTATATATTACATACATTAGGCTATAATATCAGTGGATATGGATGTATTAGGGCTAACCCTAACCCTGTAATGTGGATGAGAGATGAAGCCATGGATGTATTAGGGCTAACCCTAACCCTGTAATGTGGATGAAGCCATGGATGTATTAAAGCTAACCCTAACCCTGTAATGTGGATGAGAGATGAAGCCATGGATGTATTAGGGCTAACCCTAACCCTGTAATGTGGATGAAGCCATGGATGTATTAAAGCTAACCCTAACCCTGTAATGTGGATGAGAGATGAAGCCATGGATGTATTAGAGCTAACCCTAACCCTGTAATGTGGATGAGAGATGAAGCCATGGATGTATTAGAGCTAACCCTAACCCTGTAATGTGGATGAGAGATGAAGCCATGGATGTATTAGAGCTAACCCTAACCCTGTAATGTGGATGAGAGATGAAGCCATGGATGTATTAGAGCTAACCCTAACCCTGTAATGTGGATGAAGCCATGGATGTATTAGAGCTAACCCTAACCCTGTAATGTGGATGAGAGATGAAGCCATGGATGTATTAGAGCTAACCCTAACCCTGTAATGTGGATGAAGCCATGGATGTATTAGAGCTAACCCTAACCCTGTAATGTGGATGAGAGATGAAGCCATGGATGTATTAGGGCTAACCCTAACCCTGTAATGTGGATGAGAGATGAAGCCATGGATGTATTAGAGCTAACCCTAACCCTGTAATGTGGATGAAGCCATGGATGTATTAGAGCTAACCCTAACCCTGTAATGTGGATGAAGCCATGGATGTATTAGAGCTAACCCTAACCCTGTAACGTGGATGAGAGATGAACCTACGTGACCGTGGATGTAAGATACACGAGAAAGAAGCTCACGAACGCTCCACCTACTGTCCCACTGACATCTGCAAGTGGGTGTGGCTCCGGCTACTGTCCCACTGACATCTGCAAGTGGGTGTGGCTCCACCTACTGTCCCACTGACATCTGCAAGTGGGTGTGGCTCCACCTACTGTCCCACTGACATCTGCAAGTGGGTGTGGCTCCAGCTACTGTCCCACTGACATCTGCAAGTGGGTGTGGCTCCACCTACTGTCCCACTGACATCTGCACGTGGGTGTGGCTCCACCTACTGTCCCACTGACATCTGCAAGTGGGTGTGGCTCCACCTACTGTCCCACTGACATCTGCACGTGGGTGTGGCTCCACCTACTGTCCCACTAACATCTGCAAGTGGGTGTGGCTCCACCTACTGTCCCACTGACATCTGCAAGTGGGTGTGGCTCCAGCTACTGTCCCACTGACATCTGCAAGTGGGTGTGGCTCCACCTACTGTCCCACTGACATCTGCACGTGGGTGTGGCTCCACCTACTGTCCCACTGACATCTGCAAGTGGGTGTGGCTCCACCTACTGTCCCACTGACATCTGCACGTGGGTGTGGCTCCACCTACTGTCCCACTGACATCTGCAAGTGGGTGTGGCTCCACCTACTGTCCCACTGACATCTGCAAGTGGGTGTGGCTCCACCTACTGTCCCACTGACATCTGCAAGTGGGTGTGGCTCCACCTACTGTCCCACTGACATCTGCACGTGGGTGTGGCTCCACCTACTGTCCCACTGACATCTGCAAGTGGGTGTGGCTCCACCTACTGTCCCACTGACATCTGCAAGTGGGTGTGGCTCCACCTACTGTCCCACTGACATCTGCACGTGGGTGTGGCTCCACCTACTGTCCCACTGACATCTGCAAGTGGGTGTGGCTCCACCTACTGTCCCACTGACATCTGCAAGTGGGTGTGGCTCCACCTACTGTCCCACTGACATCTGCAAGTGGGTGTGGCTCCACCTACTGTCCCACTGACATCTGCAAGTGGGTGTGGCTCCACCTACTGTCCCACTGACATCTGCAAGTGGGTGTGGCTCCGGCTACTGTCCCACTGACATCTGCAAGTGGGTGTGGCTCCACCTACTGTCCCACTGACATCTGCAAGTGGGTGTGGCTCCACCTACTGTCCCACTGACATCTGCAAGTGGGTGTGGCTCCAGCTACTGTCCCACTGACATCTGCAAGTGGGTGTGGCTCCAGCTACTGTCCCACTGACATCTGCAAGTGGGTGTGGCTCCGGCTACTGTCCCACTGACATCTGCAAGTGGGTGTGGCTCCACCTACTGTCCCACTGACATCTGCAAGTGGGTGTGGCTCCACCTACTATCCCACTGACATCTGCAAGTGGGTGTGGCTCCACCAGCTACTGTCCCACTGACATCTGCAAGTGGGTGTGGCTCCAGCTACTGTCCCACTGACATCTGCAAGTGGGTGTGGCTCCTGTCCCACTGACATCTACTGTCCCACTGACATCTGCAAGTGGGTGTGGCTCCACCTACTGTCCCACTGACATCTGCAAGTGGGTGTGGCTCCACCTACTGTCCCACTGACATCTGCAAGTGGGTGTGGCTCCACCTACTGTCCCACTGACATCTGCAAGTGGGTGTGGCTCCACCTACTGTCCCACTGACATCTGCAAGTGGGTGTGGCTCCACCTACTGTCCCACTGACATCTGCAAGTGGGTGTGGCTCCACCTACTGTCCCACTGACATCTGCAAGTGGGTGTGGCTCCACCTACTGTCCCACTGACATCTGCAAGTGGGTGTGGCTCCACCTACTGTCCCACTGACATCTGCACGTGGGTGTGGCTCCACCTACTATCCCACTGACATCTGCAAGTGGGTGTGGCTCCACCTACTGTCCCACTGACATCTGCAAGTGGGTGTGGCTCCGGCTACTGTCCCACTGACATCTGCACGTGGGTGTGGCTCCACCTACAGTCCCACTGACATCTGCAAGTGGGTGTGGCTCCACCTACTGTCCCACTGACATCTGCAAGTGGGTGTGACTCCACCTACTGTCCCACTGACATCTGCAAGTGGGTGTGGCTCCACCTACTGTCCCACTGACATCTGCAAGTGGGTGTGGCTCCACCTACTGTCCCACTGACATCTGCAAGTGGGTGTGGCTCCACCTACTGTCCCACTGACATCTGCAAGTGGGTGTGGCTCCACCTACTGTCCCACTGACATCTGCAAGTGGGGTGTGGTCCCACTGACATCTGCAAGTGGGTGTGGCTCCACCTACTGTCCCACTGACATCTGCAAGTGGGTGTGGCTCCACCTACTGTCCCACTGACATCTGCAAGTGGGTGTGGCTCCACCTACTGTCCCACTGACATCTGCAAGTGGGTGTGGCTCCACCTACTGTCCCACTGACATCTGCAAGTGGGTGTGGCTCCACCTACTGTCCCACTGACATCTGCAAGTGGGTGTGGCTCCACCTACTGTCCCACTGACATCTGCAAGTGGGTGTGGCTCCACCTACTGTCCCACTGACATCTGCAAGTGGGTGTGGCTCCAGCTACTGTCCCACTGACATCTGCAAGTGGGTGTGGCTCCAGCTACTGTCCCACTGACATCTGCAAGTGGGTGTGGCTCCACCTACTGTCCCACTGACATCTGCAAGTGGGTGTGGCTCCAGCTACTGTCCCACTGACATCTGCAAGTGGGTGTGGCTCACGGCTACTGTCCCACTGACATCTGCAAGTGGGTGTGGCTCCACCTACTGTCCCACTGACATCTGCAAGTGGGTGTGGCTCCACCTACTGTCCCACTGACATCTGCAAGTGGGTGGGTGTGGCTCCACCTACTGTCCCACTGACATCTGCAAGTGGGTGTGGCTCCACCTACTGTCCCACTGACATCTGCAAGTGGGTGTGGCTCCACCTACTGTCCCACTGACATCTGCAAGTGGGTGTGGCTCCACCTACTGTCCCACTGACATCTGCAAGTGGGTGTGGCTCCACCTACTGTCCCACTGACATCTGCAAGTGGGTGTGGCTCCACCTACTGTCCCACTGACATCTGCACGTGGGTGTGGCTCCACCTACTATCCCACTGACATCTGCAAGTGGGTGTGGCTCCACCTACTCTCCCACTGACATCTGCAAGTGGGTGTGGCTCCGGCTACTGTCCCACTGACATCTGCAAGTGGGTGTGGCTCCACCTACTGTCCCACTGACATCTGCAAGTGGGTGTGGCTCCACCTACTGTCCCACTGACATCTGCACGTGGGTGTGGCTCCACCTACTGTCCCACTGACATCTGCAAGTGGGTGTGGCTCCACCTACTGTCCCACTGACATCTGCAAGTGGGTGTGGCTCCACCTACTGTCCCACTGACATCTGCAAGTGGGTGTGGCTCCACCTACTGTCCCACTGACATCTGCAAGTGGGTGTGGCTCCACCTACTGTCCCACTGACATCTGCAAGTGGGTGTGGCTCCAGCTACTGTCCCACTGACATCTGCAAGTGGGTGTGGCTCCACCTACTGTCCCACTGCCAAATACACCCTCATGGATTTCCAGTCAATCAAAATCAGAAATCAGAAAGTGGTCTGTTCAGTCACTCTGGTGGGTCTGTTCAGTGACTCTGGTGGGTCTGTTCAGTGACTCTGGTGGGTCTGTTCGGTGACTCTCAACATTTAAAATATATATATATTTAAACTTTACTTAACCAGGTTGGCCGATTGAGAACAAATTCACATTTGCAACGGCGACCTCGCAAAGATAAGGAGAATGATTGTGCAGGACAACATACCCCCCAAAAATAAACTTCTAGTTGTTGCAAAAATGTATCAACTGCGCATATTATATTCTTGTATTACGTTTTATGAAACAAAAGTTCCAATATAACCCCTTAAAGGGATGAACTGATATGAATGGGACATCAATGGCATTCAGAACAACCACACTGAATGCTAACAGCGAAAACACCATTTCCCAGTATTCCTGAAATAGAGAGAGTGTTACGTACTGTGGTGACGCAGCTGTAGCACTCGGTCGGTTCAGTTCAGCCATATTGAAATATCTAGACTGTTAGCACTCGATACATTACTGGCTGGCTGTCAGACTGGAAGCCTTTACAAATATCCTGTATTTATACCAGAGGGAACTGAGCCAATCATTCCACCTGAGACCCTGCCTATACTGGAAGGCAAGTTGTCTCTAACTTCTGTGGAAGATGAGTCCAACCGATGCTAAACGAGGAGCTAAACGCAGGAAGAACAAGCGGGGCGGTGGCAGTAGTAGCTGCAGTAGCATTAGCTGCAGTAGCATTAGCATTAGCTGCAGTAGCTGCAGTAGCATTAGCATTAGCTGCAGTAGCACTGTATGCAGTAGCAGTAGCTGCACTAGCACGGTATGCAGTACTAATGGCAAGGCCGGGGATTCAGCCACGGCCCTGAGTACTCAGACTACGGCAACACCCTCCACTGTCATGGGCTTCTTGACAACAGGGACTTCTGCAAATGGAAACATGGGCTCCATCATGGGCCTGAACGGAGAGGTGAGAACACAGAGCCGATGTGTTGACAGCTAGAGATTGAGATTACACATGTATAAATATATATATATATATATATATATATGTGTGTATATATGTACACGACACAGACATTATAGAGACCAGACATAAGCTACCTGACATAAACTACCCGACATAAAATAGTTAGTTAGTGATTGAGATTACACATGTTTGGATACATATATGTACACGACACAGACATTATAGAGACCAGACATAAGCTACCTGACATAAGCTACCTGACATGAGCTACCCGACATGAGCTACCCGACATGAGCTACCCGACATGAGCTACCCGACATGAGCTACCCGACATGAGCTACCCGACATGAGCTACCCGACATGAGCTACCCGACATGAGATACCCGACATGAGATACCCGACATGAGCTACCCGACATGAGCTACCCGACATGAGCTACCCGACATGAGCTACCCGACATGAGCTACCCGACATGAGATACCCGACATGAGCTACCCGACATGAGCTACCCGACATGAGCTACCCGACATGAGATACCCGACATGAGATACCCGACATGAGATACCCGACATGAGATAGTTAGAGATTGAGATTACACATCATTATACACACACCACAGACATTATAGAGGCCTGACACAAGCTACCTGACACAAGCTACCTGACATAAAATAGTTAGTTAGAGATTGAGATTACACATCATTATACACACACCACATACATTATAGAGGCCTGACATAAGCTACCTGTCATAAAATACCTCATTAGCTAGTTAGTTAGAGATTGAGATTACATATCATTATCGACACAGACATTTAGAGACCTGACATAAGCTACCTGACATGGCACCTCATTAGCTAGCTAGTTAGTTATTTGGCATTGGTATCCTGTGTATATGTGGTACGGTACCCTGTGTGTATGTGGTACCCTGTGTGTATGTGGTACCCTGTGTGTATGTGGTACCCTGTGTGTATGTGGTACCCTGTGTGTATGTGGTACCCTGTGTGTATGTGGTACCCTGTGTGTGTGTGGTACCCTGTGTGTGTGTGGTACCCTGTGTGTGTGTGGTACCCTGTGTGTGTGTGGTACCCTGTGTGTGTGTGGTACCCTGTGTGTGTGTGTGTGGTACCCTGTGTGTGTGTGTGTGGTACCCTGTGTGTGTGTGTGGTACCCTGTGTGTGTGTGTGGTACCCTGTGTGTGTGTGGTACCCTGTGTGTGTGTGTGTGTGGTACCCTGTGTGTGTGTGTGTGGTACCCTGTGTGTGTGTGTGGTACCCTGTGTGTGTGTGTGGTACCCTGTGTGTGTGTGTGGTACCCTGTGTGTGTGTGTGGTACCCTGTGTGTGTATGGTACCCTGTGTGTGTGTGGTACCCTGTGTGTGTGTGGTACCCTGTGTGTGTGTGTGGTACCCTGTGTGTGTGTGTGTGGTACCCTGTGTGTGTGTGTGTGTGGTACCCTGTGTGTGTGTGTGTGTGTGGTACCCTGTGTGTGTGTGTGTGTGTGGTACCCTGTGTGTGTGTGTGGTACCCTGTGTGTGTGTGTGGTACCCTGTGTGTGTGTGTGGTACCCTGTGTGTGTGTGTGGTACCCTGTGTGTGTGTGTGGTACCCTGTGTGTGTGTGTGGTACCCTGTGTGTGTGTGTGGTACCCTGTGTGTGTGTGTGGTACCCTGTGTGTGTGTGTGTGGTACCCTGTGTGTGTGTGTGTGTGTGTGTGTGTGTGTGTGTGTGGTACCCTGTGTGTGTGTGTGTGTGTGTGTGGTACCCTGTGTGTGTGTGTGGTACCCTGTGTGTGTATGGTACCCTGTGTGTGTGTGGTACCCTGTGTGTGTGTGTGTGTGTGTGTGTGTGTGTGTGTGTGTGGTACCCTGTGTGTGTGTGTGTGGTACCGTGTGTGTGTGTATATATATATTAGGGCTGGGATATTTAACGCGTTAATCTGATGCGTTAATTTCAAATGTTTAACGCGTTAAAATAATTTAACCCAATTAACGCTCACTTTATTAAGTTTCGGTTTCGGTTTGCTAAACCGAATTCAAATACCATAGAAGCAGCTCGTCTTTAGTTTATCATATAAAAGCAAACACATGGTCATTATTTACGTTACTAGAGAGTATATAGGACAGAAACACCCGATCATTATTGATGTTGCAATCCGCGTTACTGCAGTAATGTGCGCCAAATCGGGCTTTTGACCAAACAAGTAATCGTTAACCGAGGTTTTAGATAAATAGATAGAAACTGCCGCCCGATAAACACAGTAGAAGACGAGGGACTGAAATAAATCATTCCAATTGCATTGGGATCCCCATCATACAATCTACCCTCTAAAACAATTGTTTTGAGACATAACCTGCTGGAGAAAGCAGAGAACGTCACTCCCATGGAGACCCTAACCAACCCGACATCACCAAACTTAATTTCACTTCATTCTGTTTGTCATTCATATTACAAAGGCTGTTATAGACTTCTTTAAAATTAATCTGGCAACTTTACATATAGTGCAATTATTTTGGCCTATAAGCTTAAGTTCTAAAATAATCTATCTTTGACATTGATGGTTTCACCTTACACTTTGTCATTTTGTTTTTGAAAATGTTTTATTTCATTTGGACTATTGCCAAGATGATCCAGTATTTTTGATAACCTTCAGGGTTTAAATATATAACTTGCACTTCAACACTTTGTTTATAAAGTTGCTATATTTGATAATAATGACTATTCTGTATTGTTCACAGGAGAGACTATCATAAAATAATGTATTTAAAATATACTTCATTGTGTTAATTGATTTATTTCATTGTTTCAAACAACTTGGGGAAAATGCGATTAATCGCGATTAATCACAGGATTGCGCGATTAATTAGTTAATTTTTTTAATAAATTGACGGCCCTAATATGTGTGTGTGTGTGTGTGTGTGTGTGTGTGTGTGTGTGTGTGTGTGTGTGTGTGTGTGTGTGTGTGTGTGTGGTACCCTGTGTGTGTGTGTGGTACCCTGTGTGTGTGTGTGGTACCCTGTGTGTGTGTGTGGTACCCTGTGTGTGTGTGTGGTACCCTGTGTGTGTGTGTGGTACCCTGTGTGTGTGTGTGGTACCCTGTGTGTGTGTGGTACCCTGTGTGTGTGTGTGTGTGTGTGTGTGTGTGTGGTACCCTGTGTGTGTGTGTGTGTGTGTGTGGTACCCTGTGTGTGTGTGGTACCGTGTGTGTGTGTATATATATATTAGGGCTGGGATATTTAACGCGTTAATCTGATGCGTTAATTTCAAATGTTTAACGCGTTAAAATAATTTAACCCAATTAACGCTCACTTTATTAAGTTTCGGTTTCGGTTTGCTAAACCGAATTCAAATACCATAGAAGCAGCTCGTCTTTAGTTTATCATATAAAAGCAAACACATGGTCATTATTTACGTTACTAGAGAGTATATAGGACAGAAACACCCGATCATTATTGATGTTGCAATCCGCGTTACTGCAGTAATGTGCGCCAAATCGGGCTTTTGACCAAACAAGTAATCGTTAACCGAGGTTTTAGATAAATAGATAGAAACTGCCGCCCGATAAACACAGTAGAAGACGAGGGACTGAAATAAATCATTCCAATTGCATTGGGATCCCCATCATACAATCTACCCTCTAAAACGATTGTTTTGAGACATAACCTGCTGGAGAAAGCAGAGAACGTCACTCCCATGGAGACCCTAACCAACCCGACATCACCAAACTTAATTTCACTTCATTCTGTTTGTCATTCATATTACAAAGGCTGTTATAGACTTCTTTAAAATTAATCTGGCAACTTTACATATAGTGCAATTATTTTGGCCTATAAGCTTAAGTTCTAAAATAATCTATCTTTGACATTGATGGTTTCACCTTACACTTTGTCATTTTGTTTTTGAAAATGTTTTATTTCATTTGGACTATTGCCAAGATGATCCAGTATTTTTGATAACCTTCAGGGTTTAAATATATAACTTGCACTTCAACACTTTGTTTATAAAGTTGCTATATTTGATAATAATGACTATTCTGTATTGTTCACAGGAGAGACTATCATAAAATAATGTATTTAAAATATACTTCATTGTGTTAATTGATTTATTTCATTGTTTCAAACAACTTGGGGAAAATGCGATTAATCGCGATTAATCACAGGATTGCGCGATTAATTAGTTAATTTTTTTTAATAAATTGACGGCCCTAATATGTGTGTGTGTGTGTGTGTGTGTGTGTGTGTGTGTGTGTGTGTGTGTGTGTGTGTGTGTGTGTGTGTGGTACCCTGTGTGTGTGTGTGGTACCCTGTGTGTGTGTGTGGTACCCTGTGTGTGTGTGTGGTACCCTGTGTGTGTGTGTGGTACCCTGTGTGTGTGTATGGTACCCTGTGTGTGTGTGTGTGTGTGTGTGTGTGTGTGGTACCCTGTGTGTGTGTGTGTGTGTGTGTGGTACCCTGTGTGTGTGTGGTACCGTGTGTGTGTGTATATATATATTAGGGCTGGGATATTTAACGCGTTAATCTGATGCGTTAATTTCAAATGTTTAACGCGTTAAAATAATTTAACCCAATTAACGCTCACTTTATTAAGTTTCGGTTTCGGTTTGCTAAACCGAATTCAAATACCATAGAAGCAGCTCGTCTTTAGTTTATCATATAAAAGCAAACACATGGTCATTATTTACGTTACTAGAGAGTATATAGGACAGAAACACCCGATCATTATTGATGTTGCAATCCGCGTTACTGCAGTAATGTGCGCCAAATCGGGCTTTTGACCAAACAAGTAATCGTTAACCGAGGTTTTAGATAAATAGATAGAAACTGCCGCCCGTTAAACACAGTAGAAGACGAGGGACTGAAATAAATCATTCCAATTGCATTGGGATCCCCATCATACAATCTACCCTCTAAAACAATTGTTTTGAGACATAACCTGCTGGAGAAAGCAGAGAACGTCACTCCCATGGAGACCCTAACCAACCCGACATCACCAAACTTAATTTCACTTCATTCTGTTTGTCATTCATATTACAAAGGCTGTTATAGACTTCTTTAAAATTAATCTGGCAACTTTACATATAGTGCAATTATTTTGGCCTATAAGCTTAAGTTCTAAAATAATCTATCTTTGACATTGATGGTTTCACCTTACACTTTGTCATTTTGTTTTTGAAAATGTTTTATTTCATTTGGACTATTGCCAAGATGATCCAGTATTTTTGATAACCTTCAGGGTTTAAATATATAACTTGCACTTCAACACTTTGTTTATAAAGTTGCTATATTTGATAATAATGACTATTCTGTATTGTTCACAGGAGAGACTATCATAAAATAATGTATTTAAAATATACTTCATTGTGTTAATTGATTTATTTCATTGTTTCAAACAACTTGGGGAAAATGCGATTAATCGCGATTAATCACAGGATTGCGCGATTAATTAGTTAATTTTTTTTAATAAATTGACGGCCCTAATATGTATGTGTGTGTGTGTGTGTGTGTGTGTGTGTGTGTGTGTGTGTGTGTGTGTGTGTGTGTGTGGTACCCTGTGTGTGTGTGTGGTACCCTGTGTGTGTGTGTGGTACCCTGTGTGTGTGTGTGGTACCCTGTGTGTGTGTATGGTACCCTGTGTGTGTGTGGTACCCTGTGTGTGTGTGTGTGTGTGTGTGTGTGTGTGTGTGGTACTCTGTGTGTGTGTGTGTGTGTGTGTGGTACCCTGTGTGTGTGTGGTACCGTGTGTGTGTGTATATATATATTAGGGCTGGGATATTTAACGCGTTAATCTGATGCGTTAATTTCAAATGTTTAACGCGTTAAAATAATTTAACCCAATTAACGCTCACTTTATTAAGTTTCGGTTTCGGTTTGCTAAACCGAATTCAAATACCATAGAAGCAGCTCGTCTTTAGTTTATCATATAAAAGCAAACACATGGTCATTATTTACGTTACTAGAGAGTATATAGGACAGAAACACCCGATCATTATTGATGTTGCAATCCGCGTTACTGCAGTAATGTGCGCCAAATCGGGCTTTTGACCAAACAAGTAATCGTTAACCGAGGTTTTAGATAAATAGATAGAAACTGCCGCCCGATAAACACAGTAGAAGACGAGGGACTGAAATAAATCATTCCAATTGCATTGGGATCCCCATCATACAATCTACCCTCTAAAACGATTGTTTTGAGACATAACCTGCTGGAGAAAGCAGAGAACGTCACTCCCATGGAGACCCTAACCAACCCGACATCACCAAACTTAATTTCACTTCATTCTGTTTGTCATTCATATTACAAAGGCTGTTATAGACTTCTTTAAAATTAATCTGGCAACTTTACATATAGTGCAATTATTTTGGCCTATAAGCTTAAGTTCTAAAATAATCTATCTTTGACATTGATGGTTTCACCTTACACTTTGTCATTTTGTTTTTGAAAATGTTTTATTTCATTTGGACTATTGCCAAGATGATCCAGTATTTTTGATAACCTTCAGGGTTTAAATATATAACTTGCACTTCAACACTTTGTTTATAAAGTTGCTATATTTGATAATAATGACTATTCTGTATTGTTCACAGGAGAGACTATCATAAAATAATGTATTTAAAATATACTTCATTGTGTTAATTGATTTATTTCATTGTTTCAAACAACTTGGGGAAAATGCGATTAATCGCGATTAATCACAGGATTGCGCGATTAATTAGTTAATTTTTTTAATAAATTGACGGCCCTAATATGTGTGTGTGTGTGTGTGTGTGTGTGTGTGTGTGTGTGTGTGTGTGTGTGTGTGTGTGTGTGTGTGTGTGTGTGTGTGTGTGTGTGTGTGTGTGTGTGTGTGTGTGTGTGTGTGTGTGTGTGTGTGTGTGTGTGTGTGTGTGTACCCTGTGTGTGTGTGTGGTACCCTGTGTGTGTGTGTGGTACCCTGTGTGTGTGTGTGGTACCCTGTGTGTGTGTGTGGTACCCTGTGTGTGTGTATGGTACCCTGTGTGTGTGTGTGTGTGTGTGTGTGTGTGTGGTACCCTGTGTGTGTGTGTGTGTGTGTGTGGTACCCTGTGTGTGTGTGGTACCGTGTGTGTGTGTATATATATATTAGGGCTGGGATATTTAACGCGTTAATCTGATGCGTTAATTTCAAATGTTTAACGCGTTAAAATAATTTAACCCAATTAACGCTCACTTTATTAAGTTTCGGTTTCGGTTTGCTAAACCGAATTCAAATACCATAGAAGCAGCTCGTCTTTAGTTTATCATATAAAAGCAAACACATGGTCATTATTTACGTTACTAGAGAGTATATAGGACAGAAACACCCGATCATTATTGATGTTGCAATCCGCGTTACTGCAGTAATGTGCGCCAAATCGGGCTTTTGACCAAACAAGTAATCGTTAACCGAGGTTTTAGATAAATAGATAGAAACTGCCGCCCGATAAACACAGTAGAAGACGAGGGACTGAAATAAATCATTCCAATTGCATTGGGATCCCCATCATACAATCTACCCTCTAAAACGATTGTTTTGAGACATAACCTGCTGGAGAAAGCAGAGAACGTCACTCCCATGGAGACCCTAACCAACCCGACATCACCAAACTTAATTTCACTTCATTCTGTTTGTCATTCATATTACAAAGGCTGTTATAGACTTCTTTAAAATTAATCTGGCAACTTTACATATAGTGCAATTATTTTGGCCTATAAGCTTAAGTTCTAAAATAATCTATCTTTGACATTGATGGTTTCACCTTACACTTTGTCATTTTGTTTTTGAAAATGTTTTATTTCATTTGGACTATTGCCAAGATGATCCAGTATTTTTGATAACCTTCAGGGTTTAAATATATAACTTGCACTTCAACACTTTGTTTATAAAGTTGCTATATTTGATAATAATGACTATTCTGTATTGTTCACAGGAGAGACTATCATAAAATAATGTATTTAAAATATACTTCATTGTGTTAATTGATTTATTTCATTGTTTCAAACAACTTGGGGAAAATGCGATTAATCGCGATTAATCACAGGATTGCGCGATTAATTAGTTAATTTTTTTAATAAATTGACGGCCCTAATATGTGTGTGTGTGTGTGTGTGTGTGTGTGTGTGTGTGTGTGTGTGTGTGTGTGTGTGTGTGTGTGTGTGTGTGTGTGTGTGTGTGTGTGTGTGTGTGTGTGTGTGTGTGTGTGTGTGTGTGTGTGTGTGTGTGTGTGTGTGTGTGTGTGTGTGTGTGTGTGTGTGTGTGTGTGTGTGTGTGTGTGTGTGTGTATATATATATATGTGTGGTACCCTGTGTGTGGTACCCTGTGTATAATATGTGGTACCCTGTGTATAATACCCTGTGTATAAAATGTGGTACCCTGTGTATAATACCCTGTGTATAAAATGTGGTACCCTGTGTATAATACCCTGTGTATAAAATGTGGTACCCTGTGTATAATACCCTGTGTATAAAATGTGGTACCCTGTGTATAATACCCTGTGTATAAAATGTGGTACCCTGTATATAATATGTGGTACCCTGTGTATAATATGTGGTACCCTGACGTCAACATCTAACTAACTACTGCAACTAACTCATCACTTAACTGATGTCAGCTCCCTGATGTCAGCTCCCTGATGTCAGCTCTCTGATGTCAGCTCTCTGATGTCAGCTCTCTGATGTCAGCTCTCTGATGTCAGCTCTCTGATGTCAGCTCTCCAGTAGTGGCCAGTAGTGTCAACACGTCAGTTCAGTAACTAGTTATGACCAAACTCATCACCACTGTACTCTAACTGTCTCCTGACTTGACATTATATGTGTGTTGACGAGGTAGCTAGCTCTAGATAGATAACTAGTATGAAAGCAACTTATGTACCTGGTTTACCAATACCATAGCTAACTAGTATGAAAGCAACTTATGTACCTGGTTTGCCAATACCATAGCTAACTAGTATGAAAGCAACTTATGTACCTGGTTTACCAATACCATAGCTAACTAGTATGAAAGCAACGTATGTACCTGGTTTACCAATACCATAGCTAACTAGTATGAAAGCAACTTATATACCTGGTTTGCCAATACAATAGCTAACTAGTATGAAAGCAACTTATGTACCTGGTTTACCAATACCATAGCTAACTAGTATGAAAGCAACTTATGTACCTGGTTTACCAATACCATAGCTAACTAGTATGAAAGCAACTTATGTACCTGGTTTACCAATACCATAGCTAACTAGTATGAAAGCAACTTATGTACCTGGTTTACCAATACCATAGCTAACTAGTATGAAAGCAACTTATGTACCTGGTTTACCAATACCATAGCTGTGCGGAGCCATTTGGCCTGACATTTCTTATTATTTTCCTACTCTACATTTTAAGTATATGGCTCACCAGACCACTGCACTGTGTACAAACAGGAAGTCAGACCAATTAACTAAGAGTCACCTGTGTCATCGGATTAGCCGGCTAAATGTAGTGTATTTTTACAAACCAATGATTGAATTGTTAGCAAACTAGGTCAGTTGTTAGTTAGTCAGCCACAGTGTTTACAGACTGAAGAATCAGGTGTAACACAACTGCAAGACAACAGCCAAAACCACAGTCTTGCAATGGAATAGCTAACATATACAATACGACATGGCTGTGAAATGGCATTAAGTGTCATCAGATTTTGTTTTGTCGAGTTCTTCTGTGTCAGTCTGCTCTATAGCATAACTGTTGTTAGTAGGGGTGTCCCAATGATTACATTATCACCTGATCGCGATTATTTACCCAGATCGCGATTATTTACCCAGATCGCGATTATTTACCCAGATCGCGATTATTTACCCAGATCGCGATTATTTACCCAGATCGCGATTATTTACCCAGATCGCGATTATTTACCCAGATCGCGATTATTTACCCAGATCGCGATTATTTACCCAGATCGCCATTATTTACCCAGATCGCCATTATTTACCCAGATCGCCATTATTTACCCAGATCGCCATTATTTACCCAGATCGCCATTATTTACCCAGATCGCCATTATTTACCCAGATCGCCATTATTTACCCAGATCGCGATTATTTACCCAGATCGCGATTATTTACCCAGATCGCGATTATTTACCCAGATCGCCATTATTTACCCAGATCGCCATTATTTACCCAGATCGCCATTATTTACCCAGATCGCCATTATTTACCCAGATCGCCATTATTTACCCAGATCGCCATTATTTACCCAGATCGCCATTATTTACCCAGATTGCGATTATTTACCCAGATCGCCATTATTTACCCAGATCGCCATTATTTACCCAGATCGCCATTATTTACCCAGATCGCCATTATTTACCCAGATCGCCATTATTTACCCAGATTGCGATTATTTACCCAGATTGCGATTATTTACCCAGATTGCGATTATTTACCCAGATCGCCATTATTTACCCAGATCGCCATTATTTACCCAGATCGCCATTATTTACCCAGATCGCCATTATTTACCCAGATCGCCATTATTTACCCAGATCGCCATTATTTACCCAGATCGCCATTATTTACCCAGATCGCCATTATTTACCCAGATGGCAAATTATTTTATGGCGAAAATTCTTTAGATTCCCAAATTATAAATGTTCATAAGGGAGTCTAATACAGTTCATTGTCAATAAATGACATTTTCATAATGCTTATGTTTATTATTACATTATTATTTATTGGGCTTAGGTCACTAATAGTGTAATAAAATAACAGTATAGACAGTTATGTCGTTAATCGCTATTATTTGGGTGACAATAAATCGTCACCTGAAATGTCATAATGGTGACTGCCCTAGTTAATGTCTTTGTGCCCTGCAGGTTCCCATGGACAGTAGCATTACACCACAGTTTTCAGAGGGGCCAGTGAATTCTGACTTCTCTGGAGTCCTTCAGGTAATGCCTCACTCTCTGTCTCTGCAGTATCTTTACTTATTATACTGTAACATGAATCAATTAAAGGCAGACCTAATCACTGTTAAATTTGCCTTTGTACTTTGTTATTTATTCAACTAAGAAGTATATTATATAGTCAGCTATGGAAGTTGTTTTTTACCAAGCTCTATGATATATTAAGAGTCCTTTAACAATTCAATTAAAAAAGTTTCAATTGATAATAAATGATCTTCTATTTGAAGATTGATTTAATTGGGAAATACATTGGATGAAGATTATTTGGTCCAATGCTTTCATCAGGAAACAAAATACTTAATTTGTGTGTGTTCACTGGCGTCAACTGTTTAGACCACTGTACCACTTTAGACCAATTTCCTGTTTGTGCTTACTGGTCCCTTAGTTCATTTGGGAATATGCCTGGATTGGCTACACTTAGAAGGGCTAGTTAGCATCTACAGAATGCTGCTATTACAGTATTTAGTTATCCTTATATATAAATATGCCTGGATCGGCTACATTTAGAAGGGCTAGTTAGCATCTACAGAATGCTGCTATTACAGTAGTTAGTTAGTTAGTTATCCTTATATATAAATATGCCTGGATTGGCTACACTTAGAAGGGCTAGTTAGCATCTACAGAATGCTGCTATTACAGTAGTTAGTTATCCTTATATATAAATATGCCTGGATCGGCTACATTTAGAAGGGCTAGTTAGCATCTACAGAATGCTGCTATTACAGTAGTTAGTTAGTTAGTTATCCTTATATATAAATATGCCTGGATCAGCTACATTTAGAAGGGCTAGTTAGCATCTACAGAATGCTGCTATTACTAGGGGTGGGACGATACAGTTCTCACACAATTCGATACGATATTCAATACAAGGTTCACGGTTCGATATTTTTCGATTCGATAACAAAAGCCGAAAACTCTTTATTTTTATATAATTGTTTCAAATTATGTACATTGGAAATGTCTCTAGGAATAATTCTAATATAAAATAAAAAATTCACTCAGAAGGCACAAACCTAAAATAAATCTAGCAAATGCCTTGTGTAACAAACATTACTTATTTTTATAAACTAGTTGCAATTAAATATGACTGTTAATGTCTCTTACTCGTTAATTTCACTTACTTCTAAAATAAAATAAAAAGTTCATGCAGAATGCACAAGACTAGAAGAAATCTAACAAATTCCTCATGTAACAAAACGTATATGTCCCCTCAAAGGGACATATTTTTGTAAGAAAAATTAAGTAGTCAACATTCTGTGGGGAGAGAATCTTTGAGAAGTAACAATATCTCCCGCAGTGGAAAAGATCTGTTCACTGCTTAACTGCCCTGCAAAGCTTACAAATAGTATTGTTCCTGTCCACTACTCGCTTATCATTCTCAGACTTCCCCGGAAAGCCAAAATGCTTCCATACTGTTGAACGCAGCGAACATATAACATCCTCAATTCCGAGTGTTTCGCAACCACCTGCAGCCATCTTTCATCTGGTCTGAGCGCGAGCAACGGCATTGATTTAGACATACGAATTGGATTCAATGTAACATATTTTTTCTTTTTTTGCGAATTTGCCCTCGATATGAATCGTAAAATACTCCTATCGCGATTGATCGAAATTCGATTATTTGTCCCACCCCTAGCTATTACAGTAGTTAGTTAGTTATCCTTATATATAAATATGCCTGTGTCGGCTACATTTAGAAGGACTTGTTAGTGTTTACAGAATTCTGCTATTACAGTAGTTAGTTATCCTTATATATAAATATGCCTGTGTCGGCTACATTTAGAAGGACTTGTTAGTGTTTACAGAATGCTGCTATTACAGTAGTTAGTTATCCTTATCTATAAATATGCCTGGATCGGCTACATTTAGAAGGACTTGTTAGTGTTTACAGAATGCTGCTATTACAGTATTTAGTTAGTTATCCTTATCTATAAATATGCCTGTGTCGGCTACATTTAGAAGGACTTGTTAGTGTTTACAGAATGCTGCTATTACAGTAGTTAGTTATCCTTATCTATAAATATGCCTGGATCGGCTACATTTAGAAGGACTTGTTAGTGTTTACAGAATGCTGCTATTACAGTATTTAGTTAGTTATCCTTATCTATAAATATGCCTGTGTCGGCTACATTTTGAAGGACTTGTTAGTGTCTACAGAATGCTGCACTTGCCTAACTGACAACCATCCCTGTGTTTAACTAACAGACCCCTTTCACCTTTGGCCTGAGCCAGAGGGCACCATACTCCACCACCGGTGACCGCTGCCTCCTCTGCCGTAGTGAGCGCAAACTGGACAGTGCCCTCCCTCCTGACACAGGGCTTCCTGGAGCAGGGCTAAACAGTACAGCGCAGCTGCCCAAAGCCTCAAGTGCCCTGCAGCTCCCTCTGTGGGTGTGCCCAGACTGCCGGCGCACCGTTGAGAAGGAGGACCGCCACGCCACCCTGGAGCAGTCACTGGTGGTAAGTAACAACACTATCTGGGATAAGAGACAGGCTGGTGCTGAGCAGTCACTGGTGGTAAGTAACAACACTATCTGGGATAAGAGACAGGCTGGTGCTGAGCAGTCACTGGTGGTAACAACCCTATCTGGGTTAAGAGACAGGCTGGTGCTGAGCAGTCACTGGTGGTAAGTAACAACACTATCTGGGATAAGAGACAGGCTGGTGCTGAGCAGTCACTGGTGGTAACAACCCTATCTGGGTTAAGAGACAGGCTGGTGCTGAGCAGTCACTGGTGGTAACAACCCTATCTGGGTTAAGAGACAGGCTGGTGCTGAGCAGTCACTGGTGGTAACTAACAACCCTATCTGGGTTAAGAGACAGGCTGGTGCTGAGCAGTCACTGGTGGTAACAACCCTATCTGGGTTAAGAGACAGGCTGGTGCTGAGCAGTCACTGGTGGTAACAACCCTATCTGGGATAAGAGACAGGCTGGTGCTGAGCAGTCACTGGTGGTAACAACCCTATCTGGGATAAGAGACAGGCTGGTGCTGAGCAGTCACTGGTGGTAACAACCCTATCTGGGATAAGAGACAGGCTGGTGCTGAGCAGTCACTGGTGGTAACAACCCTATCTGGGATAAGAGACAGGCTGGTGCAGAGCAGTCACTGGTGGTAACAACCCTATCTGGGTTAAGAGACAGGCTGGTGCTGAGCAGTCACTGGTGGTAACTAACAACCCTATCTGGGTTAAGAGTGGTTTGGTCACTGGCTTGTTCGGCTGATACATGTATACAATTTTGTGATTAGCCCTGGAACAGATTTTGGATAGAGAAACTAAAACCGTTGTCGTGTTCAGATGGACAACTTTTGTTTAGTCTGTGACTTCACCTGTATTTTCTGAGTCATCTTTCTATTTTTAATCCGTTTATTTTTATTATTCTTATACCTTTTCAGTGAAGTTTTTCAAACGGCTAAGTGACCTCTTTCCTCATAATTATACAAACACACACACAATAAGCATTCCACGCTCCCTGTGACAGGAGTAGGGTTGGGCGATGTCCACTAAATTGGCAGTTGCCGATGTTGGCAGTAAAACATTGTGATGGACGATGATAAAAAAAATTGTTTTACATATACTATTTCTATAAAATAATTATTTTCGTTATTTATTATTTATTTTACTACCTAACTACTGACAATGGCCATTGATAGGGAAGAGGACCTACTGACTTGGGGGAAAACTAACGAAAAAAGATTTCCATTAATGGCAAGATTAGCACGGAAATATCTGTGCATATGTGCAACCAGTAGGCTACTGCATCAGAGCGGGTCTTCAGCACACTGCGGGTAGTGTAGTCACTCCAATCCGCAGCTAATTAAAACCAAAAAAGCTTAATATGTTGGTGTTTCTGTCCAGAAACATCGAAATGTAAACATGGTCTATGGTGATTATTATTAGAATTATACGCACGTTGCGCAATCTGTTACGAACCTATTGAATTTTGATTTTGCATGCATATTGTTTTTAAAACCTTCATTCGTGTAGTTCATGAGCACTTTACGATTTTCAATAACATAATTTATTTTGTAGCCTTTGCTATGGTTTGCACGACAAAAAAAGTTAATTGTGCTGCTAATAATAAGTGAAATGTAAATCCCGAGTTTCGGTCTGAGTGTTCCCGTTTTCTTGTTCTTCTGTGTTTTAATAAATGTGTGGTATCAGAATCACATTCATTTTTTAATTTGATTTGACATTATGGCCATTGGCCAAGGCGAATTGTCTTTAAAAGTATTAACCAGACAAAAGTTATTTGACGTTCGCTGAAGTCTGGGTTTAATTTAAACTGCTGCTTCAGTGGATCGAGTCACATGAAGAGCTATGTGACAATGAGCAAGATTTGCTGAGACACTAGACTACTAATAATTCATTAATAAGGTTTTTTTAATATAAAAATTAAATGATTTAAGTTATGTATTGTTTGTAAGACATGCAAAAAAGACAAGATGAGGCTATATATGCCTGCCTGACACGGTACAGAACACGCCACATCTCTAGCATAGACTATAGCCTACAGTATTTTAAATAGCATATATGCATTAGTTATATTTTACATTTAATTTACAGAGCACTCCCTGCAACGTTTTTATAATAACTAACTATAGAAGAGATTAGGATTAGTCAGTGGTTCTCGAACATTTTTGGTCGCGCCCCCCTTTACACCTAAAAGAGAGAAAAATAGGACCAGAACTTTTAATTTAAATTAACAACATTTAAATAGTTAAGTGTCGTGATGCTTTGGATGGTCACTATATAAAAGCGCCCATATAGCAGCTTTGGGGAGTGCATCACAAGCTCAGCTTCTTTTTGGTCTTCTCATCGGAGCGCGCAGCAGCGGAGTCCCGCGTTCACAATAGCAGCTTATGATTCGGTCCGCTGAAGAGGTGTTTTTGAGTAACTTCAATGTTGGGCTTGTTCCAATGGTCTAAAGAAGAACGATTCAGTGCCGTTCGTTGACTCTTTATATCGTCCATCGGCACAACCCTAGACATGAGGAAACAAATGTTGGCTACAGGTGGATCACAACAAGTAAAACTAACAGATGTGTACTACCAAAACATCATGGTTGTTAAACATTACAGTTTCCGTCTGCTCATCCAATGATTCACTCATCATTACAGAGGCTGGTTCCTCTTTTCCTATCAACAAGAGATAACAACTTTAGCCGCCAGACACCAACAGCAGTGTTTAGACGTCTCTCGCTCTTGTTTTGCTTGCTAATAGCTTCTGTGCATAGAAATGAAATGAAAGTAACGGGAACCCATTACAGTGGCAGTTAAACCTGTTGATTTGACAGCCTTGTATTCGTATTTTTAAATGAGAATAAAGAATAATTTGAAGTGATGCCAACGTATCTGGCTAATGGAATTGTTGTAATGTCAATCAAACTAATCGGAGGACAGATTGATGGCTACATACTATCTGCTATAGAGCTATGGGTATATTCGTATTGGCTGTCAGTCCATTAGGACATAGTTGGACTTATTAAGTATGAAGGACAAAATATGACATAATAAATAAATGAATAAATGTAGAAATAACAAATAATGTACATTTCGGTCAATAAATAGGCTATTTAAGTATTTAAATATTTATTCTTTTATTTATTAATGTATTTATACATTTCGGTATTTATGTATTTCCACATTTCAGTATTTATGTATTTATGTGTCAGTATGTTAATTAAGTGGGTGGTCCTATCATCAGTCTGAAGCAGGATTGGTCAGCTGCTCGAACCAGACAGAAGCAAACGATCCCTAACAATTACATGACACAAGCTAATCAACCGAATCTCCGCAGCTCACCCACTGCTACTGAGGGGAGCCCGATCACTCGACAGAGAATTGTAACGATTACAATTGGTGGACAGGATCAGCCCAGAGGTGACAGGATCAGCCCAGAGGTGACAGGATCAGCCCAGAGGTGACAGGATCAGCCCAGAGGTGACAGGATCAGCCCAGAGGTGACAGGATCAGCCCAGAGGTGACAGGATCAGCCCAGAGGTGACAGGATCAGCCCAGAGGTGACAGGATCAGCCCAGAGGTGACAGGATCAGCCCAGAGGTGACAGGATCAGCCCAGAGGTGACAGGATCAGCCCAGAGGTGACAGGATCAGCCCAGAGGTGACAGGATCAGCCCAGAGGTGACAGGATCAGCCCAGAGGTGACAGGATCAGCCCAGAGGTGACAGGATCAGCCCAGAGGTGACAGGATCAGCCCAGAGGTGACAGGATCAGCCCAGAGGTGACAGGATCAGCCCAGAGGTGACAGGATCAGCCCAGAGGTGACAGGATCAGCCCAGAGGTGACAGGATCAGCCCAGAGGTGACAGGATCAGCCCAGAGGTGACAGGATCAGCCCAGAGGTGACAGGATCAGCCCAGAGGTGACAGGATCAGCCCAGAGGTGACAGGATCAGCCCAGAGGTGACAGGATCAGCCCAGAGGTGACAGGATCAGCCCAGAGGTGACAGGATCAGCCCAGAGGTGACAGGATCAGCCCAGAGGTGACAGGATCAGCCCAGAGGTGACAGGATCAGCCCAGAGGTGACAGGATCAGCCCAGAGGTGACAGGATCAGCCCATAGGTGACAGGATCAGCCCAGAGGTGACAGGATCAGCCCAGAGGTGACAGGATCAGCCCAGAGGTGACAGGATCAGCCCAGAGGTGACAGGATCAGCCCAGAGGTGACAGGATCAGCCCAGAGGTGACAGGATCAGCCCAGAGGTGACAGGATCAGCCCAGAGGTGACAGGATCAGCCCAGAGGTGAGGTGGGATCAGCCCAGAGGTGACGGGATCAGCCCAGAGGTGACGGGATCAGCCCAGAGGTGAGGATCAGCCCAGAGGTGACGGGATCAGCCCAGAGGTGACGGGATCAGCCCAGAGGTGACGGGATCAGCCCAGAGGTGACGGGATCAGCCCAGAGGTGACGGGATCAGCCCAGAGGTGACGGGATCAGCCCAGAGGTGAGGATCAGCCCAGAGGTGACGGGATCAGCCCAGAGGTGACGGGATCAGCCCAGAGGTGACGGGATCAGCCCAGAGGTGACGGGATCAGCCCAGAGGTGACGGGATCAGCCCAGAGGTGACGGGATCAGCCCAGAGGTGACGGGATCAGCCCAGAGGTGACGGGATCAGCCCAGAGGTGACGGGATCAGCCCAGAGGTGACGGGATCAGCCCAGAGGTGACGGGATCAGCCCAGAGGTGACGGGATCAGCCCAGAGGTGACGGGATCAGCCCAGAGGTGACGGGATCAGCCCAGAGGTGACGGGATCAGCCCAGAGGTGACGGGATCAGCCCAGAGGTGACGGGATCAGCCCAGAGGTGACAGGATCAGCCCAGAGGTGACAGGATCAGCCCAGAGGTGACAGGATCAGCCCAGAGGTGACAGGATCAGCCCAGAGGTGACAGGATCAGCCCAGAGGTGACAGGATCAGCCCAGAGGTGACAGGATCAGCCCAGAGGTGACAGGATCAGCCCAGAGGTGACAGGATCAGCCCAGAGGTGACAGGATCAGCCCAGAGGTGACAGGATCAGCCCAGAGGTGACAGGATCAGCCCAGAGGTGACAGGATCAGCCCAGAGGTGACAGGATCAGCCCAGAGGTGACAGGATCAGCCCAGAGGTGACAGGATCAGCCCAGAGGTGACAGGATCAGCCCAGAGGTGACAGGATCAGCCCAGAGGTGACAGGATCAGCCCAGAGGTGACAGGATCAGCCCAGAGGTGACAGGATCAGCCCAGAGGTGACAGGATCAGCCCAGAGGTGACAGGATCAGCCCAGAGGTGACAGGATCAGCCCAGAGGTGACAGGATCAGCCCAGAGGTGACAGGATCAGCCCAGAGGTGACAGGATCAGCCCAGAGGTGACAGGATCAGCCCAGAGGTGACAGGATCAGCCCAGAGGTGACAGGATCAGCCCAGAGGTGACAGGATCAGAGGTGACAGGATCAGCCCAGAGGTGACAGGATCAGCCCAGAGGTGACAGGATCAGCCCAGAGGTGACAGGATCAGCCCAGAGGTGACAGGATCAGCCCAGAGGTGACAGGATCAGCCCAGAGGTGACAGGATCAGCCCAGAGGTGACAGGATCAGCCCAGAGGTGACAGGATCAGCCCAGAGGTGACAGGATCAGCCCAGAGGTGACAGGATCAGCCCAGAGGTGACAGGATCAGCCCAGAGGTGACAGGAGCCCAGAGGTGACAGGATCAGCCCAGAGGTGACAGGATCAGCCCAGAGGTGACAGGATCAGCCCAGAGGTGACAGGATCAGCCCAGAGGTGACAGGATCAGCCCAGAGGTGACAGGATCAGCCCAGAGGTGACAGGATCAGCCCAGAGGTGACAGGATCAGCCCAGAGGTGACAGGATCAGCCCAGAGGTGACAGGATCAGCCCAGAGGTGACAGGATCAGCCCAGAGGTGACAGGATCAGCCCAGAGGTGACAGGATCAGCCCAGAGGTGACAGGATCAGCCCAGAGGTGACAGGATCAGCCCAGAGGTGACAGGATCAGCCCAGAGGTGACAGGATCAGCCCAGAGGTGACAGGATCAGCCCAGAGGTGACAGGATCAGCCCAGAGGTGACAGGATCAGCCCAGAGGTGACAGGATCAGCCCAGAGGTGACAGGATCAGCCCAGAGGTGACAGGATCAGCCCAGAGGTGACAGGATCAGCCCAGAGGTGGACAGGATCAGCCCAGAGGTGGACAGGATCAGCCCAGAGGTGGACAGGATCAGCCCAGAGGTGGACAGGATCAGCCCAGAGGTGGACAGGATCAGCCCAGAGGTGGACAGGATCAGCCCAGAGGTGGACAGGATCAGCCCAGAGGTGGACAGGATCAGCCCAGAGGTGGACAGGATCAGCCCAGAGGTGGACAGGTGGAAAAGTATTGGGTTGGAAACAAAAAAATACTCACCTTCATAGCGGATTTTGATGCCAAACACGAGAGACATTCTGCCGTGGGATCAAAGCGCTTGTAATTATATAGGTCAGTTTGTCACATACCTATCACATGTAGTTTACAAGTTAAGGCAGTTGTAGTAGATTCACACCAACGTAACCAATCCAGCTGTAGACTGAGGTAGGACCGCCTACCTTATTAACATACTGACACATAAATACGTAAAAGTAGAAAAGCATAAATAAATGTAGAAAAGCATAAATACGTGTATAAATATATGAATAAATGAATGTTGAAATGTAGAAAAGTGGAAATAAATACACGTGGAAATAAATAAATACATTAATAAATAAAGAATAAATATAAACATACAGAAATAGCCTATTTATTGACCGAAATGTATATAATTTTAATGTATTTATGTATTTACTTTGTAATTTCCACATTTATTTATTTATGTATTTATTTATTCTTATGTCATATTTTGTCCTTCATAATTAAGAACACATGTTTGTTTTATTTATACTTATTTGTGTGGTTTTGTGTTACACCGCCTTGTGTGGTTTTGTGTTACACCGCCTTGTGTGGTTTTGTGTTACACCGCCTTGTGTGGTTTTGTTTTACACCGCCTTGTGTGGTTTGTTTTACACCGCCTTGTGTGGTTTTGTATTACACCGCCTTGTGTGGTTTTGTTACACCGCCTTGTGTGGTTTTGTTTTACACCGCCTTGTGTGGTTTTGTGTTACACCGCTTTGTGTGGTTTTGTGTTACACCGCCTTGTGTGGTTTTGTGTTACACTGCCTTGTGTGGTTTGTTTTACACCGCCTTGTGTGGTTTTGTGTTACACCGCCTTGTGTGGTTTTGTTACACCGCCTTGTGTGGTTTTGTTTTACACCGCCTTGTGTGGTTTTCTTACACCGCCTTGTGTGGTTTTCTTTTACACCGCCTTGTGTGGTTTTCTTTTACACCGCCTTGTGTGGTTTTCTTTTACACCGCCTTGTGTGGTTTTGTTTTACACCGCCTTGTGTGGTTTTGTTTTGCACCGCCTTGTGTGGTTTTGTTTTACACCGCCTTGTGTGGTTTTGTTTTGCACCGCCTTGTGTGGTTTTGTTTTGCACCGCCTTGTGTGGTTTTGTTTTACACCGCCTTGTGTGGTTTTGTTTTACACCGCCTTGTGTGGTTTTGTTTTACACCGCCTTGTGTGGTTTTGTTTTACACCGCCTTGTGTGGTTTTGTTTTACACCGCCGTGTGTGGTTTTGTTTTACACTGCCTTGTGTGGTTTTGTTTTACACCGCCTTGTGTGGTTTTGTGTTACACCGCCTTGTGTGGTTTTGTTTTACACCGCCTTGTGTGGTTTTGTTACACCGCCTTGTGTGGTTTTGTTTTACACCGCCTTGTGTGGTTTTGTGTTACACCTCATTGCCTCACCTTTAACACCAAGGCACTAGACAGTCCTTGAAAACTGGGTCAACGGGCATGTTAAGAAATCTGTTTTGTTCTTGAGCAAGACAATTAACTCCAGTTGTTTGTTATAGTTGCTCTGTAAAATGTGTGTCCTAAACTTTTCAGAACTTGCATTAGAGTGTCTAGTTCAAACAACTGGTAGGTTTATTAAATAGCACACACAAAACACGTGTCTCAATGTCAACATACCAGTGAATATTCTACTCCTGGATGCTGGCCTTCTAGGCAGAGTTGCAAAGAAAAATACATATATCAGACTGGCCAATAAAAAGACTGCTACTGGGGCCTCCAAGGCTGTAACTGTTGGATCTAGATATCACAGAGCTCCACTCTCTGTTAACCAGCTAGATATCACAGAGCTCCACTGTCTGTTAACCAGCTAGATATCACAGAGCTCCACTGTCTGTTAACCAGCTAGATATCACAGAGCTCCACTGTCTGTTAACCAGCTAGATATCACAGAGCTCCACTGTCTGTTAACCAGCTAGATATCACAGAGCTCCACTGTCTGTTAACCAGCTAGATATCACAGAGCTCCACTGTCTGTTAACCAGCTAGATATCACAGAGCTCCACTGTCTGTTAACCAGCTAGATATCACAGAGCTCCACTGTCTGTTAACCAGCTAGATATCACAGAGCTCCACTGTCTGTTAACCAGCTAGATATCACAGAGCTCCACTGTCTGTTAACCAGCTAGATATCACAGAGCTCCACTGTCTGTTAACCAGCTAGATATCACAGAGCTCCACTGTCTGTTAACCAGCTAGATATCACAGAGCTCCACTGTCTGTTAACCAGCTAGATATCACAGAGCTCCACTCTCTGTTAGCCAGCTAGATATCACAGAGCTCCAGTGTCTGTTAACCAGCTAGATATCACAGAGCTCCACTGTCTGTTAACCAGCTAGATATCACAGAGCTCCACTGTCTGTTAACCAGCTAGATATCACAGAGCTCCACTGTCTGTTAACCAGCTAGATATCACAGAGCTCCAGTGCCTGTTAACCAGCTAGATATCACAGAGCTCCACTGTCTGTTAACCAGCTAGATATCACAGAGCTCCACTGTCTGTTAACCAGCTAGATATCACAGAGCTCCACTGTCTGTTAACCAGCTAGATATCACAGAGCTCCACTGTCTGTTAATCAGCTAGATATCACAGAGCTCCACTGTCTGTTAACCAGCTAGATATCACAGAGCTCCACTGTCTGTTAACCAGCTAGATATCACAGAGCTCCACTGTCTGTTAACCAGCTAGATATCACAGAGCTCCACTGTCTGTTAACCAGCTAGATATCACAGAGCTCCACTGTCTGTTAACCAGCTAGATATCACAGAGCTCCACTCTCTGTTAACCAGCTAGATATCACAGAGCTCCACTCTCTGTTAACCAGCTAGATATCACAGAGCTCCACTGTCTGTTAACCAGCTAGATATCACAGAGCTCCACTCTCTGTTAACCAGCTAGATATCACAGAGCTCCACTGTCTGTTAACCAGCTAGATATCACAGAGCTCCACTGTCTGTTAACCAGCTAGATATCACAGAGCTCCACTGTCTGTTAACCAGCTAGATATCACAGAGCTCCACTGTCTGTTAACCAGCTAGATATCACAGAGCTCCACTGTCTGTTAACCAGCTAGATATCACAGAGCTCCACTGTCTGTTAACCAGCTAGATATCACAGAGCTCCACTGTCTGTTAACCAGCTAGATATCACAGAGCTCCACTGTCTGTTAACCAGCTAGATATCACAGAGCTCCACTGTCTGTTAACCAGCTAGATATCACAGAGCTCCACTGTCTGTTAACCAGCTAGATATCACAGAGCTCCAGTGCCTGTTAACCAGCTAGATATCACAGAGCTCCACTGTCTGTTAACCAGCTAGATATCACAGAGCTCCACTGTCTGTTAACCAGCTAGATATCACAGAGCTCCACTGTCTGTTAACCAGCTAGATATCACAGAGCTCCACTGTCTGTTAACCAGCTAGATATCACAGAGCTCCAGTGCCATCAACAGAAAAACTCAGTAGCACGACTGTTAGTCTGGTTAGTATAAAGCATCTGTATCTGAATGTATAAAACTACTATGCATGAATTGGATCTCTATGAATATGATAAACGTTCTCAGTTTCCCACTGGGTTCAGCAGTACAAGGTTAACACAATGTACCTTCTCAGTTTCCCACTAAGGTGTTTATATGTAAACAAATGCATGGGGTTTGCATTTTTCTAGATTTGACATGTTTACGTTTTGTAATCTTATTTTTTGTTCCATTTATTCTAGCAAACCTTCTATTCAACCTGAGAGTTTAGGCTTCTCAGTGTAAATTATATTATCAGGATGATATTTTCTTTATCGTTTTTTTATCACATTAACACAACAGTTGGTACATTAAAACATGTTTGTGGCTGAACTTTTTGTTGCTGCCTGTTCATCTAAAGGAGTTGATTACACTTCTGATATCCTGTTTTGTATATTTTTTTCAGAGCCAAGACTTCTTATTGCACATGCCTGTTGGTAATGGAAGCCTGGGCCAGGAGCCACCCTCCATGGGGATCAGACAGGGCCAGGAGCCGCCCTCCATGGGGATCAGACAGGGTCAGGAGCCGCCCTCCATGGGGATCAGACTGGGTCAGGAGCCGCCCTCCATGGGGATCAGACTGGGTCAGGAGCCGCCCTCCATGGGGATCAGACAGGGCCAGGAGCCGCCCTCCATGGGGATCAGACAGGGCCAGGAGCCGCCCTCCATGGGGATCAGACTGGGTCAGGAGCCGCCCTCCATGGGGATCAGACAGGGCCAGGAGCCGCCCTCCATGGGGATCAGACTGGGTCAGGAGCCGCCCTCCATGGGGATCAGACTGGGCCAGGAGCCGCCCTCCATGGGGATCAGACTGGGTCAGGAGCCGCCCTCCATGGGGATCAGACTGGGCCAGGAGCCGCCCTCCATGGGGATCAGGCTGGGCCAGGAGCCGCCCTCCATGGGGATCAGACTGGGTCAGGAGCCGCCCTCCATGGGGATCAGACTGGGCCAGGAGCCGCCCTCCATGGGGATCAGGCTGGGTCAGGAGCCGCCCTCCATGGGGATCAGACTGGGCCAGGAGCCGCCCTCCATGGGGATCAGACTGGGTCAGGAGCCGCCCTCCATGGGGCTCAGACTGATGACTGATGGCGTGCCTCCTCTCTCTGTGCTCCCTGCCCAGGACCTAACCACCCCCCTGACCACTGACACTGTGTGCAGCTGTGAGGCCTGCATTGAGAGACGGTACGCTTGTATTGATAATGTGGTGGAGATGGGAATGGACTAATGTATAAGTTGTTAGACTTGAGCTGAATATATGGGACGTGTCGAGCCTAATATATGGGACGTGTCGAGCCTAATATATGGGACGTGTCGAGCCTTATATATGGGACGTGTCGAGCCGAATATATGGGACGTGTCGAGCCGAATATATGGGACGTGTCGAGCCGAATATATGGCTCGTGTCGAGCCGAATATATGGCTCGTGTCGAGCCGAATATATGGCACGTGTCGAGCCGAATATATGGCACGTGTCGAGCCGAATATATGGCACGTGTCGAGCCGAATATATGGCACGTGTCGAGCCGAATATATGGCACGTGTCGAGCCGAATATGATACATGTGCTGTATGATTTGCATTAGGAACCTAATCAACTGAATAGTGCTTATTTAGCGTTCTGTTGAAGCATTTTTTCAATGTGTTGTCTGTTGTTTAACTTCTCACTGATCTGACTGACTTAATTCTCTTTGGTCTCTTCCAGGGAGTTCTCAGCTGAGTCGGAGCGGGAGTCTCAGCAGCTGCAGAACCACTGGTCAGAAGTGCGCTACCTAGTGCGCTGCATATATCGCCAGACGGGCACTACACTGGCTGACAACCATGACCTACCCATGGACCAACATGTGGACCGCACCAAGGAAGGCATGAAAGAGCTGGTGGACAGGTAGGCAGGAACAGCCCAGTGGCGGACAGGAACAGCCGAGTGGCGGACAGGAACAGCCGAGTGGCAGACAGGAACAGCCCAGTGGTGGACAGGAAGACAGGAACAGCCTAGTGGTGGACAGGAACAGCCTAGTGGTGGACAGGAACAGCCTAGTGGTGGACAGGAACAGCCTAGTGGTGGACAGGAACAGCCTAGTGGTGGACAGGAACAGCCTAGTGGTGGACAGGAACAGCCTAGTGGTGGACAGGAACAGCCTAGTGGTGGACAGGTGGGCAGGAACAGCCTAGTGGTGGACAGGAACAGCCTAGTAGTGGACAGGTGGACAGGAACAGCCTAGTGGTGGACAGGTGGACAGGAACAGCCTAGTGGTGGACAGGTGGACAGGAACAGCCTAGTGGTGGACAGGAACAGCCTAGTGGTGGACAGGAACAGCCTAGTGGTGGACAGGTGGACAGGAACAGCCTAGTGGTGGACTGGTGGACAGGATCAGCCCAGAGGTGGACAGGATCAGCCCAGAGGTGGACAGGATCAGCCCAGAGGTGGACAGGATCAGCCCAGAGGTGGACAGGATCAGCCCAGAGGTGGACAGGATCAGCCCAGAGGTGGACAGGATCAGCCCAGAGGTGGACAGGATCAGCCCAGAGGTGGACAGGATCAGCCCAGAGGTGGACAGGATCAGCCCAGAGGTGGACAGGATCAGCCCAGAGGTGGACAGGATCAGCCCAGAGGTGGACAGGATCAGCCCAGAGGTGGACAGGATCAGCCCAGAGGTGGACAGGATCAGCCCAGAGGTGGACAGGATCAGCCCAGAGGTGGACAGGATCAGCCCAGAGGTGGACAGGATCAGCCCAGAGGTGGACAGGATCAGCCCAGAGGTGGACAGGATCAGCCCAGAGGTGGACAGGATCAGCCCAGAGGTGGACAGGATCAGCCCAGAGGTGGACAGGATCAGCCCAGAGGTGGACAGGATCAGCCCAGAGGTGGACAGGATCAGCCCAGAGGTGGACAGGATCAGCCCAGAGGTGGACAGGATCAGCCCAGAGGTGGACAGGATCAGCCCAGAGGTGGACAGGATCAGCCCAGAGGTGGACAGGATCAGCCCAGAGGTGGACAGGATCAGCCCAGAGGTGGACAGGATCAGCCCAGAGGTGGACAGGATCAGGATCAGGCCCAGAGGTGGACAGGATCAGCCCAGAGGTGGACAGGATCAGCCCAGAGGTGGACAGGATCAGCCCAGAGGTGGACAGGATCAGCCCAGAGGTGGACAGGATCAGCCCAGAGGTGGACAGGATCAGCCCAGAGGTGGACAGGATCAGCCCAGAGGTGGACAGGATCAGCCCAGAGGTGGACAGGATCAGCCCAGAGGTGGACAGGATCAGCCCAGAGGTGGACAGGATCAGCCCAGAGGTGGACAGGATCAGCCCAGAGGTGGACAGGATCAGCCCAGAGGTGGACAGGATCAGCCCAGAGGTGGACAGGATCAGCCCAGAGGTGGACAGGATCAGCCCAGAGGTGGACAGGATCAGCCCAGAGGTGGACAGGATCAGCCCAGAGGTGGACAGGATCAGCCCAGAGGTGGACAGGATCAGCCCAGAGGTGGACAGGATCAGCCCAGAGGTCAGCCCAGAGGTGGACAGGATCAGCCCAGAGGTGGACAGGATCAGCCCAGAGGTGGACAGGATCAGCCCAGAGGTGGACAGGATCAGCCCAGAGGTGGACAGGATCAGCCCAGAGGTGGACAGGATCAGCCCAGAGGTGGACAGGATCAGCCCAGAGGTGGACAGGATCAGCCCAGAGGTGGACAGGATCAGCCCAGAGGTGGACAGGATCAGCCCAGAGGTGGACAGGATCAGCCCAGAGGTGGACAGGATCAGCCCAGAGGTGGACAGGATCAGCCCAGAGGTGGACAGGATCAGCCCAGAGGTGGACAGGATCAGCCCAGAGGTGGACAGGATCAGCCCAGAGGTGGACAGGATCAGCCCAGAGGTGGACAGGATCAGCCCAGAGGTGGACAGGATCAGCCCAGAGGTGGACAGGATCAGCCCAGAGGTGGACAGGATCAGCCCAGAGGTGGACAGGATCAGCCCAGAGGTGGACAGGATCAGCCCAGAGGTGGACAGGATCAGCCCAGAGGTGGACAGGATCAGCCCAGAGGTGGACAGGATCAGCCCAGAGGTGGACAGGATCAGCCCAGAGGTGGACAGGATCAGCCCAGAGGATCAGCCCAGAGGTGGACAGGATCAGCCCAGAGGTGGACAGGATCAGCCCAGAGGTGGACAGGATCAGCCCAGAGGTGGACAGGATCAGCCCAGAGGATCAGCCCAGAGGTGGACAGGATCAGCCCAGAGGTGGACAGGATCAGCCCAGAGGTGGACAGGATCAGCCCAGAGGTGGACAGGATCAGCCCAGAGGTGGACAGGATCAGCCCAGAGGTGGACAGGATCAGCCCAGAGGTGGACAGGATCAGCCCAGAGGTGGACAGGATCAGCCCAGAGGTGGACAGCCCAGAGGTGGACAGGATCAGCCCAGAGGTGGACAGGATCAGCCCAGAGGTGGACAGGATCAGCCCAGAGGTGGACAGGATCAGCCCAGAGGTGGACAGGATCAGCCCAGAGGTGGACAGGATCAGCCCAGAGGTGGACAGGATCAGCCCAGAGGTGGACAGGATCAGCCCAGAGGTGGACAGGATCAGCCCAGAGGTGGACAGGATCAGCCCAGAGGTGGACAGGATCAGCCCAGAGGTGGACAGGATCAGCCCAGAGGTGGACAGGATCAGCCCAGAGGTGGACAGGATCAGCCCAGAGGTGGACAGGATCAGCCCAGAGGTGGACAGGATCAGCCCAGAGGTGGACAGGATCAGCCCAGACAGGATGGACAGGATCAGCCCAGAGGTGGACAGGATCAGCCCAGAGGTGGACAGGATCAGCCCAGAGGTGGACAGGATCAGCCCAGAGGTGGACAGGATCAGCCCAGAGGTGGACAGGATCAGCCCCAGGATCAGCCCAGAGGTGGACAGGATCAGCCCAGAGGTGGACAGGATCAGCCCAGAGGTGGACAGGATCAGCCCAGAGGTGGACAGGATCAGCCCAGAGGTGGACAGGATCAGCCCAGAGGTGGACAGGATCAGCCCAGAGGTGGACAGGATCAGCCCAGAGGTGGACAGGATCAGCCCAGAGGTGGACAGGATCAGCCCATAGGTGGACAGGATCAGCCCAGAGGTGGACAGGATCAGCCCAGAGGTGGACAGGATCAGCCCAGAGGTGGACAGGATCAGCCCAGAGGTGGACAGGATCAGCCCAGAGGTGGACAGGATCAGCCCAGAGGTGGACAGGATCAGCCCAGAGGTGGACAGGATCAGCCCAGAGGTGGACAGGATCAGCCCAGAGGTGGACAGGATCAGCCCAGAGGTGGACAGGATCAGCCCAGAGGTGGACAGGATCAGCCCAGAGGTGGACAGGATCAGCCCAGAGGTGGACAGGATCAGCCCAGAGGTGGACAGGATCAGCCCAGTGGTGGACAGGAACAGCACATTATTGTTGCTCTTAAATCAATACCTGTAGAATTCAGGTGTTTGTGTGGCGTTTTTGACTTGACCTAATTTAATTTTTTTTTAATGCAAATAACTGTAAGTAACCACTATTATCTTGGCTCAAGTATGCTGGGATTTCTTATGGTTAACTTGTCTTCAGGCTGTGTGAGAAGGACCCGTACCAGCTCTACCAGCGGCTGGAGCAACAGGCCCGTGAATACGTTCTGGAGATGAAGGTGCGTCTGCTTAAGCACCTGTCGACCAGCTCTAAAGCTGCAGCAGCATCTGCCCAGGGTCCCCCACAGGTCCACCAGTTCATCTCACTGCTCCTGGAGGAGTACAACACACTCTGTCAGGCAGCTCGAACCATCAGCAGCTTTCTGATCACGCTGGTGAGTCATTCATTATTCAGTCTGTAGTGACACTTGTCTTAGCAATAGGCGATAGCCAATAGCAATAACCGATAGCCAATAGCGATAACCGATAGCCAATAGCGATAACCGATAGCCAATAGCGATAACCGATAGCCAATAGCGATAACCGATAGCCAATAGCGATAACCGACAGCCAATAGCGATAACCGACAGCCAATAGCGATAACCGACAGCCAATAGCGATAACCGACAGCCAATAGCGATAACCGACAGCCAATAGCGATAACCGACAGCCAATAGCGATAACCGACAGCCAATAGCGATAACCGACAGCCAATAGCGATAACCGACAGCCAATAGCGATAACCGACAGCCAATAGCGATAACCGACAGCCAATAGCGATAACCGACAGCCAATAGCGATAACCGACAGCCAATAGCGATAACCGACAGCCAATAGCGATAACCGATAGCCAATAGCGATAACCGATAGCCAATAGCGATAACCGATAGCCAATAGCGATAACCATAAATATTATGTCATTTGTCAACATGTTGTTTGTACCTGTAGCTGGTTTGGGGTAGAAGGTTTACTGCTTACTCTTGTCAAAATAAGTTGTCACGGTTGTTTTAATTCTAATTTGGGACTTTTCAAATGCAAGGAGATTTTAAGTGACAACTTGTGTGACTGTGGTTTCCCTTTGATATAATGTGAGAGGTTTGTTGAAAGCAAAGTGACCAGGAGGAGTTGGTTAAACCAGCAAGGATACAAACACTTGTTTCTAACCATTTCCTTCTCTGGCTCCCTCAGGAGAACGAACACCTGCAGAAGTTCCAGGTGACGTGGGAGTTGCACAACAAGCACCTATTTGAGAACCTTGTGTTCTCCGAGCCGATCCTGCACAGCAGTTTACCTGCCCTGGTTGCTCAGCTGAGGTAAGAACCTCCATGGATGCCTGCACACCTATGTTTAATTAGTTGAGTCCACGCACACCTCTGTTTAATTAGTTGAGTCCACGCACACCTCTGTTTAATTAGTTGAGTCCACGCACACCTCTGTTTAATTAGTTGAGTCCACGCACACCTATGTTTAATTAGTTGAGTCCACGCACACCTCTGTTTAATTAGTTGAGTCCACGCACACCTCTGTTTAATTAGTTGAGTCCACGCACACCTCTGTTTAATTAGTTGAGTCCACGCACACCTCTGTTTAATTAGTTGAGTCCACGCACACCTCTGTTTAATTAGTTGAGTCCACGCACACCCCTGTTTAATTAGTTGAGTCCACGCACACCCCTGTTTAATTAGTTGAGTCCACGCACACCTCTATTTAATTAGTTGAGTCCACGCACACCCCTGTTTAATTAGTTGAGTCCACGCACACCCCTGTTTAATTAGTTGAGTCCACGCACACCTCTGTTTAATTAGTTGAGTCCACGCACACCTCTGTTTAATTAGTTGAGTCCACGCACACCTCTGTTTAATTAGTTGAGTCCACGCACACCTCTGTTTAATTAGTTGAGTCCACGCACACCTCTGTTTAATTAGTTGAGTCCACGCACACCTCTGTTTAA
The DNA here is from genome assembly GCA_029465975.1 of Dallia pectoralis. Classification (NCBI taxonomy): domain Eukaryota; kingdom Metazoa; phylum Chordata; class Actinopteri; order Esociformes; family Umbridae; genus Dallia; species Dallia pectoralis. The sequence goes on along the minus strand of CM055742.1, from coordinate 19,101,442 downwards.
TTAGTTGAGTCCACGCACACCCCTGTTTAATTAGTTGAGTCCACGCACACCCCTGTTTAATTAGTTGAGTCCACGCACACCTCTGTTTAATTAGTTGAGTCCACGCACACCCCTGTTTAATTAGTTGAGTCCACGCACACCTCTGTTTAATTAGATTCTGTTTATTATATCTTTTTAAGCGTTTTAATAGCAACACATTCTGTCTTATGCGGCAGCAAGACATTTGCACTGATATTGCACAAGACATTTTGCATTGACTGCTGGACCTCCTGTGTTTTTCAATGTATTATATATGTATACCATTTCTGATCAGGCATGGGAAGGCCTCCCATGACTGGTACAGTGAGGACATGTACCGGACCCTGCTGGAGAGCTACCAACGACTTGATCAGGAGATGGTCTCTATTGCCGCAGAGTGGCAGGAGTGTGAGAAGCGGATTGACGACTATGTTGACGAACAGGTACACTTACACGTATCATCACCAACCGAGGCACACACCCTCTCCTTTAGTTTTTAATGGAATTTAAAGACACTTACACATATCATCACCAACCGAGGCACACGCCCTCTCCTTTAGTTTTTAATGGAATTTAAAGACACTTACACGTAACATCACCAACCGAGGCACACGCCCTCTCCTTTAGTTTTTAATGGAATTTAAAGACACTTACACGTAACATCACCAACCGAGGCACACGCCCTCTCCTTTAGTTTTTAATGGAATTTAAAGACACTTACACGTAACATCACCAACCGAGGCACACGCCCTCTCCTTTAGTTTTTAATGGAATTTAAAGACACTTACACATATCATCACCAACCGAGGCACACGCCCTCTCCTTTAGTTTTTAATGGAATTTAAAGACACTTACACGTAACATCACCAACCGAGGCACACGCCCTCTCCTTTAGTTTTAATGGTATTTAAAGACACTTACATGTATCATCACCAACCGAGGCACACACCCTCTCTTTTAGTTTTAATGGAAATCAAAGACACTTACACGTATCATCACCAACCGAGGCACACGCCCTCTAGTTTCAACTAGTTTCAACTGGTTTCAACTGGTTTCAACTAGTTTCCACTAGTTTCCACTGGTTTCCACTGGTTTCCACTGGTTTCCACTGGTTTCAACTGGTTTCAACTAGTTTCATTAGGGATGCTCTATACTACTTTATGTTGGTTTTGTTCATCATCCTTTTTCCTTCTCTTTCTGTCAGCTGCTTTTTAAGGTTGAGGGCCAGAATCTAACAAACCAACGGACAGAACCACATAAGTCTTTAATTAGCAAAAATGTAAGTATTTTATCACAAGTTATTGTATATATATATATACATGTAATTACTGTAGACATCAGTGTCATCTGTCTTTGCATTCCCTGTTTACCAGATATGTGTCTGCCTTTGAAAATGTATGTTTTTAACTATTTTTGTAATTGGTATTATGACAGCCGGTCATATAGTGTTGTAGACACATAATCATCCATATTAATGAATCTCCAAACATATTAAGGGTGCTAAAGGAAATTCCTGTGAATATAGAGGTTAAGAAGTACATCAGTAGGAAACTGCTTTTACCAAATTAGTGCAATATCAAAAGTGTTTTTTCCAATGTCATATTTAAATGTTAAATGCTGTCTTAGCCCCTGTTTCATATAATATTAAATCTCCTATTCAGATGAACAGAGGAAAGCTCAAGCGGCTGCTCACTTTGTTTCTTAATTTAAAATGTAAGAGCATTGGATTTCAACCACAATCTGTTGGTCTTTATCAAAATGTCATCTTCCTTTTTATTTTTCTCTTTTATTCTCAGACTTTGAAAACAAAACAACGGATGCTGAAGGAAGACTGGGAATTCTTTAAGCAACGGAGGTTTATAGAAGAGCAGGTATAATGGATACATGATGTGTACAACTGGTATAATGGATACATGATGTGTACAACTGGTATAATGGATACATGATGTGTACAACTGGTATAATGGATACATGATGTGTACAACTGGTATAATGGATACATGGTCTGTACTACTGGTATAATGGATACATGGTGTGTACAACTGGTATAATGGATACATGATGTGTACAACTGGTATAATGGATACATGATGTGTACAACTGGTATAATGGATACATGGTCTGTACTACTGGTATAATGGATACATGGTCTGTACTACTGGTATAATGGATACATGATGTGTACAACTGGTATAATGGATACATGGTCTGTACTACTGGTATAATGGATACATGGTCTGTACTACTGGTATAATGGATACATGATGTGTACAACTGGTATAATGGATACATGATGTGTACAACTGGTATAATGGATACATGGTCTGTACTACTGGTATAATGGATACATGGTCTGTACAACTGGTATAATGGATACATGATGTGTACAACTGGTATAATGGATACATGATGTGTACAACTTGTATAATGGATACATGATCTGTACTACTGGTATAATGGATACATGATCTGTACTACTGGTATAATGGATACATGATCTGTACAACTGGTATAATGGATACATGATCTGTACTACTGGTATAATGGATACATGGTCTGTACTACTGGTATAATGGATACATGATGTGTACAACTGGTATAATGGATACATGCTCTGTACAACTGGTATAATGGATACATGATGTGTACAACTGGTATAATGGATACATGATGTGTACAACTGGTATAATGGATACATGATGTGTACAACTGGTATAATGGATACATGATCTGTACTACTGGTATAATGGATACATGATGTGTACAACTGGTATAATGGATACATGATGTGTACAACTGGTATAATGGATACATGATCTGTACTACTGGTATAATGGATACATGATGTGTACAACTGGTATAATGGATACATGATCTGTACTACTGGTATAATGGATACATGGTCTGTACTACTGGTATAATGGATACATGGTCTGTACTACTGGTATAATGGATACATGATGTGTACAACTGGTATAATGGATACATGATGTGTACAACTGGTATAATGGATACATGGTCTGTACTACTGGTATAATGGATACATGGTGTGTACAACTGGTATAATGGATACATGATGTGTACAACTGGTATAATGGATACATGATGTGTACAACTGGTATAATGGATACATGGTCTGTACTACTGGTATAATGGATACATGGTCTGTACTACTGGTATAATGGATACATGATGTGTACAACTGGTATAATGGATACATGGTCTGTACTACTGGTATAATGGATACATGGTCTGTACTACTGGTATAATGGATACATGATGTGTACAACTGGTATAATGGATACATGATGTGTACAACTGGTATAATGGATACATGGTCTGTACTACTGGTATAATGGATACATGGTCTGTACAACTGGTATAATGGATACATGATGTGTACAACTGGTATAATGGATACATGATGTGTACAACTTGTATAATGGATACATGATCTGTACTACTGGTATAATGGATACATGATCTGTACTACTGGTATAATGGATACATGATCTGTACAACTGGTATAATGGATACATGATCTGTACTACTGGTATAATGGATACATGGTCTGTACTACTGGTATAATGGATACATGATGTGTACAACTGGTATAATGGATACATGCTCTGTACAACTGGTATAATGGATACATGATGTGTACAACTGGTATAATGGATACATGATGTGTACAACTGGTATAATGGATACATGATGTGTACAACTGGTATAATGGATACATGATCTGTACTACTGGTATAATGGATACATGATGTGTACAACTGGTATAATGGATACATGATGTGTACAACTGGTATAATGGATACATGATCTGTACTACTGGTATAATGGATACATGATGTGTACAACTGGTATAATGGATACATGATCTGTACTACTGGTATAATGGATACATGGTCTGTACTACTGGTATAATGGATACATGGTCTGTACAACTGGTATAATGGATATATGATGTGTACAACTGGTATAATGGATACATGATGTGTACAACTGGTATAATGGATACATGGTCTGTACTACTGGTATAATGGATACATGATGTGTACAACTGGTATAATGGATACATGATCTGTACAACTGGTATAATGGATACATGATCTGTACTACTGGTATAATGGATACATGGTCTGTACAACTGGTATAATGGATACATGGTCTGTACTACTGGTATAATGGATACATGGTCTGTACTACTGGTATAATGGATACATGATGTGTACAACTGGTATAATGGATACATGGTCTGTACTACTGGTATAATGGATACATGGTCTGTACTACTGGTATAATGGATACATGATGTGTACAACTGGTATAATGGATACATGATGTGTACAACTGGTATAATGGATACATGGTCTGTACTACTGGTATAATGGATACATGGTCTGTACAACTGGTATAATGGATACATGATGTGTACAACTGGTATAATGGATACATGATGTGTACAACTTGTATAATGGATACATGATCTGTACTACTGGTATAATGGATACATGATCTGTACTACTGGTATAATGGATACATGATCTGTACAACTGGTATAATGGATACATGATCTGTACTACTGGTATAATGGATACATGGTCTGTACTACTGGTATAATGGATACATGATGTGTACAACTGGTATAATGGATACATGCTCTGTACAACTGGTATAATGGATACATGATGTGTACAACTGGTATAATGGATACATGATGTGTACAACTGGTATAATGGATACATGATGTGTACAACTGGTATAATGGATACATGATCTGTACTACTGGTATAATGGATACATGATGTGTACAACTGGTATAATGGATACATGATGTGTACAACTGGTATAATGGATACATGATCTGTACTACTGGTATAATGGATACATGATGTGTACAACTGGTATAATGGATACATGATCTGTACTACTGGTATAATGGATACATGGTCTGTACTACTGGTATAATGGATACATGGTCTGTACAACTGGTATAATGGATACATGATGTGTACAACTGGTATAATGGATACATGATGTGTACAACTGGTATAATGGATACATGGTCTGTACTACTGGTATAATGGATACATGATGTGTACAACTGGTATAATGGATACATGATCTGTACAACTGGTATAATGGATACATGATCTGTACTACTGGTATAATGGATACATGGTCTGTACAACTGGTATAATGGATACATGGTCTGTACTACTGGTATAATGGATACATGATGTGTACAACTGGTATAATGGATACATGATCTGTACTACTGGTATAATGGATACATGATCTGTACTACTGGTATAATGGATACATGGTCTGTACTACTGGTATAATGGATACATGATGTGTACAACTGGTATAATGGATACATGATCTGTACAACTGGTATAATGGATACATGATCTGTACAACTGGTATAATGGATACATGGTCTGTACTACTGGTATAATGGATACATGGTCTGTACAACTGGTATAATGGATACATGATGTGTACAACTGGTTGTTTGAGAGATTTCCCAGAGTTTGATGCTGCATTTACTGTGTTTCTTATGTTCTTTATTTCTTTAATTTATTTAACCAGTTAAATCAATGAAGAAACATTTTTTTTATGACAGCCTGGCCAAAGGCATTTAATTACAAGCGGACAAGTCAGTCACATAAAAATGAAAGTGATTTTTGTTTCCACTTTTCAGTTAACCAACAGTAAGAAATCCTTATCTGGTGATAGTAACTTTACAGACACCATGAGAATGCTTTCCACTCGCCTCAGCATTCCAGACTGTCCAAATTGCAATTACAGAAGACAGTAAGTTCAGAGGAATACTGCTTATTTATTCAATCTTTCTATTAACTGCCTCACTAAAACAAATTAATGTTTTTATCCCGTAACCGGTTTGGTTCATAACACAATAATAGAATGGCGACATCTCAGTAACTGCATCTTTCTGATATAAATATTAGCCTTTAGAAGCGGCCATACAAACTTAAACTTCCTGAAGCTGATACTTCCTGTCTCCTCTCCAACCTCCCTGATACTGATACTTCCTGTCTCCTCCAACCCCCTGATACTTCCTGTTTCCTCTCCAACCCCCTGATACTTCCTGTTTCCTCTCCAACCCCCCTGATGCTTCCTGTTTCCTCTCCAACCCCCCTGATGCTTCCTGTCTCCTCTCCAACCCCCCTGATGCTTCCTGTCTCCTCTCCAACCCCCCTGATGCTTCCTGTCTCCTCTCCAACCCCCCTGATGCTTCCTGTCTCCTCTCCAACCCCCCTGATGCTTCCTGTTTCCTCTCCAACCCCCCTGATACTTCCTGTCTCTTCTCCAACCCTCCCGATACTTCCTGTCTCTTCTCCAACCCCCCTGATACTTCCTGTCTCCTCTCCAACCCTCCAGGTGTAGCTGTGATGACTGCAGCCTCTCTCACATCCTGACATGTGGCATCATGGACTCTCCTATTGCAGAGGACCTCCACATCAAGCTGCCCATGCAGTCCTCTGATCCCACCCAGACCCGGGACTATCTGGCCCATGTGCACCCCCCCAGCATCCCCTCTGGGGGTAGCTCGGCCTCAGTCTCGGCCTCTGTCTCGGCCTCCAGCTCCCCCATCACCATACAGCAGCACTCACGCCTCATCCTCCCACACAGGGGTGCAACCACCTTGTAAGTGCTCAACGACTGCTTGTTCTGAATCTTAATCACATTAATGCTCCTGAGACGATACATGTTAGTAGCAGCCTTTGGATCAGTTATAGCACATTATATCTGTGAGTTTGCTCTTAAATTATGATTTAAACTGTCATGTTGGAAAAAACGTTATTACTTTTTGACTTTTGGTTCATGCTATTATCATGGCTAATGATTGTATCTTGGGCCTAAGAACTGCCCTAATTATTGGTATATTAGCCAAATACCACACATGCATGCTTAGATCTGGTTATAAATGATCAAACACTGAATGGAAGAGAGAGAGAGAGAGAGAGAGAGAGAGAGAGAGAGAGAGAGAGAGAGAGAGAGAGAGAGAGAGAGAGAGAGAGAGAGAGAGAGAGAGAGAGAGAGAGAGAGAGAGAGAGAGAGAGAGAGAGAGAGAGAGAGAGAGAGAGAGAGAGAGAGAGAGAGAGAGAGAGAGAGAGAGAGAGAGAGAGAGAGAGAGAGAGAGAGAGAGAGAGAGAGAGTGTGTGTATATAGGATTGTATATCAACAACATATCTGCATTTGGTTGTACCTATGAACAGAACAGTGTGCAAAAGAAATCATTAAAAACTTTCACTCTTAACCGCTTTGCAGTGGCAGCGACGACGACGAAGTGCCTTCGCTGTCGGGCAAGTTTTCCGACATCTACCCCATGGCCAGCTACGAGGATCCAGAGGTGGTGTCTGGCATGAACGGCACTCATAACAAGCTGAACGGGGGCACAGAGGACAGGGCGCTCAAAGATGAGGTGAGGGAGTCACCCACTATGCAGATCTAGTCTCAGCTGACCATTTTAAACTTTAAACTGGGTCTTCACTTTACCTCCTCAGGTTCATTAATTAATTAATTATCAGTCTGTTCACTACTGGGTCTTCACTTTACCTCCTCAGGTTCCTTATCAGTCTGTTCACTACTGGGTCTTCACTTTACCTCCTCAGGTTCATTATCAGTCTGTTCACTACCGGGTCTTCACTTTACCTCCTCAGGTTCCTTATCAGTCTGTTCACTACTGGGTCTTCACTTTACCTCCTCAGGTTCCTTATCAGTCTGTTCACTACTGGGTCTTCACTTTACCTCCTCAGGTTCATTATCAGTCTGTTCACTACTGGGTCTTCACTTTACCTCCTCAGGTTCCTTATCAGTCTGTTCACTACTGGGTCTTCACTTTACCTCCTCAGGTTCATTATCAGTCTGTTCACTACCGGGTCTTCACTTTACCTCCTCAGGTTCCTTATCAGTCTGTTCACTACTGGGTCTTCACTTTACCTCCTCAGGTTCCTTATCAGTCTGTTCACTACTGGGTCTTCACTTTACCTCCTCAGGTTCATTATCAGTCTGTTCACTACTGGGTCTTCACTTTACCTCCTCAGGTTCCTTATCAGTCTGTTCACTACTGGGTCTTCACTTTACCTCCTCAGGTTCATTAATTAATTAATTATCAGTCTGTTCACTACTGGGTCTTCACTTTACCTCCTCAGGTTCATTAATTAATTAATTATCAGTCTGTTCACTACTGGGTCTTCACTTTACCTCCTCAGGTTCATTATCAGTCTGTTCACTACTGGGTCTTCACTTTACCTCCTCAGGTTCCTTATCAGTCTGTTCACTACTGGGTCTTCACTTTACCTCCTCAGGTTCATTAATTAATTAATTATCAGTCTGTTCACTACTGGGTCTTCACTTTACCTCCTCAGGTTCATTAATTAATTAATTATCAGTCTGTTCACTACTGGGTCTTCACTTTACCTCCTCAGGTTCATTATCAGTCTGTTCACTACTGGGTCTTCACTTTACCTCCTCAGGTTCATTAATTAATTAATTATCAGTCTGTTCACTACTGGGTCTTCACTTTACCTCCTCAGGTTCCTTATCAGTCTGTTCACTACTGGGTCTTCACTTTACCTCCTCAGGTTCCTTATCAGTCTGTTCACTACCGGGTCTTCACTTTACCTCCTCAGGTTCATTATCAGTCTGTTCACTACTGGGTCTTCACTTTACCTCCTCAGGTTCATTATCAGTCTGTTCACTACTGGGTCTTCACTTTACCTCCTCAGGTTCATTATCAGTCTGTTCACTACTGGGTCTTCACTTTACCTCCTCAGGTTCATTATCAGTCTGTTCACTACCGGGTCTTCACTTTATCTCCTCAGGTTCATTAATTAATTAATTATCAATCTGTTCACTACTGGGTCTTCACTTTACCTCCTCAGGTTCCTTATCAGTCTGTTCACTACTGGGTCTTCACTTTACCTCCTCAGGTTCATTATCAGTCTGTTCACTACTGGGTCTTCACTTTACCTCCTCAGGTTCATTATCAGTCTGTTCACTACTGGGTCTTCACTTTACCTCCTCAGGTTCATTATCAGTCTGTTCACTACTGGGTCTTCACTTTACCTCCTCAGGTTCATTATCAGTCTGTTCACTACTGGGTCTTCACTTTACCTCCTCAGGTTCATTATCAGTCTGTTCACTACTGGGTCTTCACTTTACCTCCTCAGGTTCATTAATTAATTAATTATCAGTCTGTTCACTACTGGGTCTTCACTTTACCTCCTCAGGTTCCTTATCAGTCTGTTCACTACCGGGTCTTCACTTTACCTCCTCAGGTTCATTATCAGTCTGTTCACTACCGGGTCTTCACTTTACCTCCTCAGGTTCCTTATCAGTCTGTTCACTACCGGGTCTTCACTTTACCTCCTCAGGTTCATTATCAGTCTGTTCACTACTGGGTCTTCACTTTACCTCCTCAGGTTCCTTATCAGTCTGTTCACTACCGGGTCTTCACTTTACCTCCTCAGGTTCATTATCAATCTGTTCACTACTGGGTCTTCACTTTACCTCCTCAGGTTCATTATCAGTCTGTTCACTACCGGGTCTTCACTTTACCTCCTCAGGTTCATTAATTAATTAATTATCAGTCTGTTCACTACTGGGTCTTCACTTTACCTCCTCAGGTTCATTATCAGTCTGTTCACTACTGGGTCTTCACTTTACCTCCTCAGGTTCATTAATTAATTAATTATCAGTCTGTTCACTACTGGGTCTTCACTTTACCTCCTCAGGTTCCTTATCAGTCTGTTCACTACTGGGTCTTCACTTTACCTCCTCAGGTTCCTTATCAGTCTGTTCACTACGGGGTCTTCACTTTACCTCCTCAGGTTCATTATCAGTCTGTTCACTACTGGGTCTTCACTTTACCTCCTCAGGTTCATTATCAGTCTGTTCACTACTGGGTCTTCACTTTACCTCCTCAGGTTCATTATCAGTCTGTTCACTACTGGGTCTTCACTTTACCTCCTCAGGTTCATTATCAGTCTGTTCACTACCGGGTCTTCACTTTATCTCCTCAGGTTCATTAATTAATTAATTATCAATCTGTTCACTACTGGGTCTTCACTTTACCTCCTCAGGTTCCTTATCAGTCTGTTCACTACTGGGTCTTCACTTTACCTCCTCAGGTTCATTATCAGTCTGTTCACTACTGGGTCTTCACTTTACCTCCTCAGGTTCCTTATCAGTCTGTTCACTACCGGGTCTTCACTTTACCTCCTCAGGTTCATTATCAGTCTGTTCACTACTGGGTCTTCACTTTACCTCCTCAGGTTCATTATCAGTCTGTTCACTACTGGGTCTTCACTTTACCTCCTCAGGTTCATTATCAGTCTGTTCACTACTGGGTCTTCACTTTACCTCCTCAGGTTCATTAATTAATTAATTATCAGTCTGTTCACTACTGGGTCTTCACTTTACCTCCTCAGGTTCCTTATCAGTCTGTTCACTACCGGGTCTTCACTTTACCTCCTCAGGTTCATTATCAGTCTGTTCACTACCGGGTCTTCACTTTACCTCCTCAGGTTCCTTATCAGTCTGTTCACTACCGGGTCTTCACTTTACCTCCTCAGGTTCATTATCAGTCTGTTCACTACTGGGTCTTCACTTTACCTCCTCAGGTTCATTATCAGTCTGTTCACTACTGGGTCTTCACTTTACCTCCTCAGGTTCATTATCAGTCTGTTCACTACTGGGTCTTCACTTTACCTCCTCAGGTTCATTATCAGTCTGTTCACTACTGGGTCTTCACTTTACCTCCTCAGGTTCATTATCAGTCTGTTCACTACTGGGTCTTCACTTTACCTCCTCAGGTTCCTTATCAGTCTGTTCACTACTGGGTCTTCACTTTACCTCCTCAGGTTCATTATCAGTCTGTTCACTACTGGGTCTTCACTTTACCTCCTCAGGTTCATTATCAGTCTGTTCACTACTGGGTCTTCACTTTACCTCCTCAGGTTCATTATCAGTCTGTTCACTACTGGGTCTTCACTTTACCTCCTCAGGTTCCTTATCAGTCTGTTCACTACCGGGTCTTCACTTTACCTCCTCAGGTTCCTTATCAGTCTGTTCACTACTGGGTCTTCACTTTACCTCCTCAGGTTCATTATCAGTCTGTTCACTACTGGGTCTTCACTTTACCTCCTCAGGTTCCTTATCAGTCTGTTCACTACTGGGTCTTCACTTTACCTCCTCAGGTTCATTATCAGTCTGTTCACTACTGGGTCTTCACTTTACCTCCTCAGGTTCATTATCAGTCTGTTCACTACTGGGTCTTCACTTTACCTCCTCAGGTTCATTATCAGTCTGTTCACTACTGGGTCTTCACTTTACCTCCTCAGGTTCCTTATCAGTCTGTTCACTACTGGGTCTTCACTTTACCTCCTCAGGTTCATTATCAGTCTGTTCACTACTGGGTCTTCACTTTACCTCCTCAGGTTCCTTATCAGTCTGTTCACTACTGGGTCTTCACTTTACCTCCTCAGGTTCATTATCAGTCTGTTCACTACCGGGTCTTCACTTTACCTCCTCAGGTTCCTTATCAGTCTGTTCACTACTGGGTCTTCACTTTACCTCCTCAGGTTCATTATCAGTCTGTTCACTACTGGGTCTTCACTTTACCTCCTCAGGTTCATTATCAGTCTGTTCACTACTGGGTCTTCACTTTACCTCCTCAGGTTCCTTATCAGTCTGTTCACTACTGGGTCTTCACTTTACCTCCTCAGGTTCATTATCAGTCTGTTCACTACTGGGTCTTCACTTTACCTCCTCAGGTTCATTATCAGTCTGTTCACTACTGGGTCTTCACTTTACCTCCTCAGGTTCCTTATCAGTCTGTTCACTACCGGGTCTTCACTTTACCTCCTCAGGTTCCTTATCAGTCTGTTCACTACTGGGTCTTCACTTTACCTCCTCAGGTTCATTATCAGTCTGTTCACTACTGGGTCTTCACTTTACCTCCTCAGGTTCCTTATCAGTCTGTTCACTACTGGGTCTTCACTTTACCTCCTCAGGTTCATTATCAGTCTGTTCACTACTGGGTCTTCACTTTACCTCCTCAGGTTCATTATCAGTCTGTTCACTACTGGGTCTTCACTTTACCTCCTCAGGTTCATTATCAGTCTGTTCACTACTGGGTCTTCACTTTACCTCCTCAGGTTCCTTATCAGTCTGTTCACTACTGGGTCTTCACTTTACCTCCTCAGGTTCATTATCAGTCTGTTCACTACCGGGTCTTCACTTTACCTCCTCTCTTTCTAGTCACCAGTAGGCAGCAGTAGCAGCAGCAGTTCATCAGAGGGTGATGAGGTGGAGGCTGACAGGGAGGGCAGTGGAGAGCCTCCGAGACAGCAGGGGGAGCACTCCTCTGGAAAGAGGAACTGCCCCCCACCCTACTACCCCCACCAACAGGTACAAACGCACCACAGCACCTTATGATGCATTATAACCAGCTAGATACTGTATATGTTTATATATTATAAATATTAATAATATCAGCTCTATCTAATATCTATATTATAGGTACACATTATGATACATTATAACCAGCTAGATACTGTATATGTTTATATAGTCTAAATATTAATAATATCAGCTCTATCTAATATCTATATTATAGGTACACATTATGATACATTATAACCAGCTAGATACTGTATATGTTTATATAGTCTAAATATTAATAATATCAGCTCTATCTAATATCTATATTATAGCTGCACATTATGATACATTAAAACCAGCTAGATACTGTATATGTTTATATATTAATAATATTAATAATATCAGCTCTATATAATATCTATATTATAGCTGCACATTATGATTCATTAAATCCAGCTAGATACTGTATATGTTTATATATTATAAATATTAATAATATTATCTCTATCTAATATCTATATTTTAGGTGCACATTATGATACATTAAAACCATCTAGATACTGTCTATGTTTATATATTATAAATATTAATAATATCAGCTCTATCTAATATCTATATTATAGCTGCACATTATGATACATTAAATCCAGCTAGATACTGTATATGTTTATATATTATAAATATTAATAATATCAGCTCTATCTAATATCTATATTATAGCTGCACATTATGATTCATTAAAACCAGCTAGATACTGTATATGTTTATATATTAATAATATTAACAATATCAGCTCTAATATCTATATAGGAGCAAATTATGATACTTTAAAACCAGCTAGATACGGTATATGTTAATATATTATAAATATTAATAACATCAGCTCTATCTAATATCTATATTATAGCTGCACATTATGATACATTAAAACCAGTTAGATACTGTATATGTTTATATATTATAAATATTAATAATGTCTGCTCTATCTAATATCTATATTATAAGTGCACATTATGATACATTAAATCCAGCTAGATACTGTATATGTTTATATATTATAAATATTAATAATATCAACTCTATCTATATTATAGCTGCACATTATGATACATTAAATCCAGCTAGATACTGTATATGTTTATATATTATAAATATTAATAATATCAGCTCTATCTAATATCTATATTATAGCTGCACATTATGATACATTAAATCCAGCTAGATACTGTATATGTTTATATATTATAAATATTAATAATATCAACTCTATCTATATTATAGCTGCACATTATGATGCATTAAATCCAGCTAGATACTGTATATGTTTATATATTATAAATATTAATAATATCAGCTCTATCTAATATCTATATTATAGCTGCACATTATGATACATTAAATCCAGCTAGATACTGTATATGTTTATATATTATAAATATTAATAATATCATCTCTATCTAATATCTATATTTTAGGTGCACATTATGATACATTAAAACCAGCTAGATACTGTCTATGTTTATATATTATAAATATTAATAATATCAGCTCTATCTAATATCTATATTATAGCTGCACATTATGATACATTAAAACCAGCTAGATAATGTATATGTTTATTTATTATAAATATTAATAATATCAGCTCTAATATCTATATTATAGGTTCACATTATGATCCATTAAAACCAGCTAGATACTGTATATGTTTATATATTATAAATATTAATAATACCTCCTCTATCTAATATCCATATTAAATGGTTTTAGCTGATGATATGTATTGTAGTGTCGCCTACTTTTGCAAATTCTTGTTGCAAAAGAATTACAAAACCAACTTAATGAACGAAATTGTGAAAAGGATTCGTGCCGCCCCTCACAGATACAATGTTATTTACACAAACATATTTACCAACTTCTACTTTGCCTGTAGAGTAAGGAATTAAACAGATGGCACTTAGTTGATTATTTGTATTGTTTGGTCTCATTTTAATTCTATTTGGTTATATTTTTGGAGGATACTGTCATAATTCCTAGTCCACTGAGAGGGCTAGAAGGGTTTTAGGACACTTTTTTTTTTATTTTTACACTTTTTTTACACTTTATAACATTCCCACCTGAATTAGATGTGCGTGATTAAAGGGCAACTTCACCAAAAAAACATATTTTATCTCACTTATCGTGGTCATCTATATAGTAGAAATGTGAAAGAATTTTTGAAATTGGTGCCTTCTATTTTTTCCTGACCTAAAATCAAGATATTGCTCTTATCAGATGGAGTTGAGGGGTGGGAGTAAGGTCATTGGAAAATACTACCATTTGTCTACTGATACAAAGCTAAATGCAAAATCGGTGAAGTGGCTCTTTAAAGTGGGCACATCAGGTTTAGATTCTGTGATTATTGTTGTGATAAAAGTCACTGGGTCTTGGTGTGGGATATTGTTTCTTTGTCACATTAATGTATTTTTTTATGTTATAGTGACTTTGAAAATGTGTATTTCAGACTCTGAATGTCTGGTTACTGAGAGCTGGTCTTTTTTCCGTTCGGTCTAGTGAGTGACGCAATAAGCTCCTACATGTTAAAACAGAAAACATTGTTAGAAAGGGGAGATTCTAACCTTAATACACAATATAAGCATGTAGTATATTATCAAACAGCCATTTTTGAATTCGTGATCTTTGTGTAGAGGTTGTATAGGGTTCTGAAAGCAATGCATTTTCTGTCTGGCTAATACATTTTTTAATCTACCAGCCGTCTTGTCTGGTATGACATAACGTATATTTTGGAGGCTGTTTAAAGGTAAATATCCACCGTTTTGTTTCTCCTCCCAGGTGGAACAGGTCCAGCATGCATGTGAATGCCACGTCTGCACCCAGGACCTCTCTTCCTCTCACGCCCACCTGGGCCCGGCTGCCCCGTCCCCCCAGAACCGGTTCCACACATCCTCACCCAGCCACCAGCACCAGTTCTTTACCGGGGGTGGTGACAAGTCCCCCAGCCACCCAGCCCTCCACCTGTACCCCCACATCCACGGCCAGCTGCCCCTGCCCAATCTCTCGCACCTGCCCAGGCCCCTTTTGCACCCCACGCTCTACCCCAGCCCCCCTCTCTCGCACAGCAAGGTGAGTGATTCAACTGATGGCAACAAAAACATTATGAACACTCACAGGTGAAGACAAGAACATTTATCGTCCCCTCACAATGACAAATGTCAAGGTTGTGGTAGATTTGATCGTATGCAAACAGTCAGTTCTTGTGGTCTCGTAGACTTTGACACGGGCCAAATTATTTTATCTAGCCACCTGGGTCAGAGCGGAAGAGGGACCAACCATAAAGCAGCAATATGGCAGGTCCAGACTGGTCAGGTGTAATCATGGCAGGTCCTCACTGGTCAGGTGTAATCATGGCAGGTCCTCACTGGTCAGGTGTAATCATGGCAGGTCCTCACTGGTCAGGTGTAATCATGGCAGGTCCTCACTGGTCAGGTGTAATCATGGCAGGTCCACACTGGTCAGGTGTAATCATGGCAGGTCCTCACTGGTCAGGTGTAATCATGGCAGGTCCACACTGTTCAGGTGTAATCATGGCAGGTCCACACTGGTCAGGTGTTATCATGGCAGGTCCACACTGGTCAGGTGTAATCATGGCAGGTCCACACTGTTCAGGTGTAATCATGGCAGGTCCACACTGGTCAGGTGTAATCATGGCAGGTCCTCACTGGTCAGGTGTAATCATGGCAGGTCCACACTTGACAGGTGTAATCATGGCAGGTCCACACTGGTCAGGTGTTATCATGGCAGGTCCACACTGTTCAGGTGTAATCATTGCAGGTCCACACTGGTCAGGTGTAATCATGGCAGGTCCACACTGTTCGGGTGTAATCATGGCAGGTCCACACTGGTCAGGTGTTATCATGGCAGGTCCACACTGTTCAGGTGTAATCATGGCAGGTCCTCACTGGTCAGGTGTAATCATGGCAGGTCCACACTGGTCAGGTGTAATCATGGCAGGTCCACACTGGTCAGGTGTAATCATGGCAGGTCCACACTGTTTAGGTGTAATCATTGCAGGTCCACACTGTTTAGGTGTAATCATGGCAGGTCCACACTGGTCAGTTGTAATCATGGCAGGTCCACACTGTTTAGGTGTAATCATGGCAGGTCCACACTGTTTAGGTGTAATCATGGCAGGTCCACACTGTTCAGGTGTAATCATGGCAGGTCCACACTGTTCAGGTGTAATCATGGCAGGTCCACACTGTTCAGGTGTAATCATTGCAGGTCCACACTGGTCAGGTGTAATCTTTGCAGGTCCACACTGGTCAGGTGTAATCATGGCAGGTCCACACTGTTCGGGTGTAATCATGGCAGGTCCACACTGTTCGGGTGTAATCATGGCAGGTCCACACTGTTCGGGTGTAATCATGGCAGGTCCACACTGGTCAGGTGTAATCATGGCAGGTCCACACTGTTTAGGTGTAATCATTGCAGGTCCACACTGTTTAGGTGTAATCATGGCAGGTCCACACTGGTCAGGTGTAATCATGGCAGGTCCACACTGTTTAGGTGTAATCATGGCAGGTCCACACTGTTTAGGTGTAATCATGGCAGGTCCACACTGGTCAGGTGTAATCATGGCAGGTCCACACTGGTCAGGTGTAATCATGGCAGGTCCACACTGTTTAGGTGTAATCATTGCAGGTCCACACTGTTTAGGTGTAATCATGGCAGGTCCACACTGGTCAGTTGTAATCATGGCAGGTCCACACTGTTTAGGTGTAATCATGGCAGGTCCACACTGTTTAGGTGTAATCATGGCAGGTCCACACTGTTCAGGTGTAATCATGGCAGGTCCACACTGTTCAGGTGTAATCATTGCAGGTCCACACTGGTCAGGTGTAATCTTTGCAGGTCCACACTGGTCAGGTGTAATCATGGCAGGTCCACACTGTTCGGGTGTAATCATGGCAGGTCCACACTGGTCAGGTGTAATCATGGCAGGTCCACACTGTTTAGGTGTAATCATTGCAGGTCCACACTGTTTAGGTGTAATCATGGCAGGTCCACACTGGTCAGTTGTAATCATGGCAGGTCCACACTGTTTAGGTGTAATCATGGCAGGTCCACACTGTTTAGGTGTAATCATGGCAGGTCCACACTGTTCAGGTGTAATCATGGCAGGTCCACACTGTTCAGGTGTAATCATGGCAGGTCCACACTGTTCAGGTGTAATCATGGCAGGTCCACACTGTTCAGGTGTAATCATTGCAGGTCCACACTGGTCAGGTGTAATCATGGCAGGTCCACACTGTTCAGGTGTAATCATTGCAGGTCCACACTGGTCAGGTGTAATCATGGCAGGTCCACACTGTTCAGGTGTAATCATGGCAGGTCCACACTGGTCAGGTGTAATCATGGCAGGTCCACACTGTTCAGGTGTAATCATGGCAGGTCCTCACTGGTCAGGTGTAATCATGGCAGGTCCACACTGTTCAGGTGTAATCATGGCAGGTCCACACTGGTCAGGTGTTATCATGGCAGGTCCACACTGGTCAGGTGTTATCATGGCAGGTCCACACTGGTCAGGTGTAATCATGGCAGGTCCACACTGTTCAGGTGTAATCATGGCAGGTCCACACTGGTCAGGTGTAATCATGGCAGGTCCTCACTGGTCAGGTGTAATCATGGCAGGTCCACACTTGTCAGGTGTAATCATGGCAGGTCCACACTGGTCAGGTGTTATCATGGCAGGTCCACACTGTTCAGGTGTAATCATTGCAGGTCCACACTGGTCGGGTGTAATCATGGCAGGTCCACACTGTTCGGGTGTAATCATGGCAGGTCCACACTGGTCGGGTGTTATCATGGCAGGTCCACACTGTTCAGGTGTAATCATTGCAGGTCCACACTGGTCAGGTGTAATCATTGCAGGTCCACACTGGTCAGGTGTAATCATGGCAGGTCCACACTGGTCAGTTGTAATCATGGCAGGTCCACACTGTTTAGGTGTAATCATGGCAGGTCCACACTGGTCAGTTGTAATCATGGCAGGTCCACACTGTTTAGGTGTAATCATGGCAGGTCCACACTGTTTAGGTGTAATCATGGCAGGTCCACACTGTTCAGGTGTAATCATGGCAGGTCCACACTGGTCAGGTGTAATCATGGCAGGTCCACACTGTTCGGGTGTAATCATGGCAGGTCCACACTGTTCGGGTGTAATCATGGCAGGTCCACACTGGTCAGGTGTAATCATGGCAGGTCCACACTGTTTAGGTGTAATCATTGCAGGTCCACACTGTTTAGGTGTAATCATGGCAGGTCCACACTGGTCAGTTGTAATCATGGCAGGTCCACACTGTTTAGGTGTAATCATGGCAGGTCCACACTGTTTAGGTGTAATCATGGCAGGTCCACACTGTTCAGGTGTAATCATGGCAGGTCCACACTGTTCAGGTGTAATCATGGCAGGTCCACACTGTTCAGGTGTAATCATTGCAGGTCCACACTGGTCAGGTGTAATCATGGCAGGTCCACACTGTTCAGGTGTAATCATTGCAGGTCCACACTGGTCAGGTGTAATCATGGCAGGTCCACACTGTTCAGGTGTAATCATGGCAGGTCCACACTGGTCAGGTGTAATCATGGCAGGTCCACACTGTTCAGGTGTAATCATGGCAGGTGTATACAGGCTTCATTATTGTCCTAATAGTGTCACAAATCTCCGGACAGACAGCTCAAATAAAGTGTCAAAACAAATAAATGAGAATGCTGGATTCTCCAATTACTATTAGTAACAATATAAATCAGGGTTCCCAATAAAAATAGATGTATTTTCTGGAGACTTTAGGTGGGCGCGCCACTACAGTACAATAAAGCCTCTCAAATAATAAATGGCGGTAACTTATTTTAACTGCTTCTTTATTACAGTACATTTAGAATGGTCCTTGATGTTTTTTTGCCAATCTCTGTATTTACAGTTCCCTAACTCTCAACAGATAATCATCTTTCAAGGCTTTTTTACCAAGCTGTCTGATTTACAACTAATCTGTCGAGTGTTTAGGGTTTTAGGAAGTGAAAGCCAAGTGTCATGTGGCAGAGAAGACAATGAATAGTACTCATTGTGTGTATTTTGGAATGGGGGCCAGTCAAATACAGACAGTCTAAAACTATGGGGGGTAAACAGTGTTATGTTTTGAGTGGAAACATCTGTAATATGTAATATACTGGTATTTCTGGGTGTTTTTTGCCGTGGGAACTTTTCATTGATACATTCCCTTGTTTGGGGGATTTACAGACATAACCAGGAAGTGATTCAGCTTAGTACGCCATTCTGATGACTGACTGTAGTTGCATGACTCTGTCAGAAGAGGTCGCCTACGTGCATACATACATATGTGTTGGGATGACTAGTACTTCCTGCAGCTTTACGTTTCTCTTTCAAGGATTATTATCTATTCATGACTGGAATAAGTAGCTAATGAAACTCACCCTCGGAGCAAATGTTTGGGAGGTTTTATGAAAGGCACATTTACTGTAAGAAAATAGCCTGAGTGAAAGGAGGTCCCCCCTAAAAAAGTACATAGTCCTGCAAAACCGACCCATGGAATATAAAACAAGGAAATGTTTTTGTTTGGATCAATTCCTCGTTATATCTTAGAAACAGGCCTCGATGTATTTTTGGTCTGCTGTCATTTGTGTCATTGGAATCAGTCCCTAGAAAAACTATCCTTCTGACTTGTTGCCAGCCTCTCCTCCCGGCCTCCACGTCCAGCCTCACGTCCAGCCTCACGTCCAGCCACACGTCCAGCCACACGTCCAGCCACACGTCCAGCCACACGTCCAGCCACACGGCCCAGCCCAAGCAACAGGGTTTCAGTCCCTCCCTACCCGACCACGTCTACCAGAACTGCTTTGGTGGGGGTGCCGGCGACTGGAATAGCTCGTTGCAATGTCTGTCCCTCAAGTTCGAGAACATCTGTGACGCCGCCATGATGAAGAACTGGAATCCGTCTGTACTTCTGCAGGAGCCCATGCCAGGTGAGGAAATACATGGTCATCCAGACCAAGGCCTACTCAATGTAAATGCTGATTTGGGGTCAGTTTAAAATCATTAATAGGTGAGTTTTATCACCGGAGAATTGGAGTCTTAAATCATTGCCAAAGAGTGATGAGCTAGCTACCCCACTACAGGAGGATCACTAATGAGCTAGCTACCCCACTACAGGTGGATCACTAATGAGCTAGCTACCCCACTGCAGGTGGATCACTAATGAGCTAGCTACCCCACTACAGGTGGATCACTAATGAGCTAGCTACCCCACTACAGGAGGATCACTAATGAGCTAGCTACCCCACTACAGGAGGATCACTAATGAGCTAGCTACCCCACTACAGGAGGATCACTAATGAGCTAGCTACCCCACTACAGGAGGATCACTAATGAGCTAGCTACCCCACTACAGGTGGATCACTAATGAGCTAGCTACCCCACTACAGGAGGATCACTAATGAGCTAGCTACCCCACTACAGGAGGATCACTAATGAGCTAGCTACCCCACTACAGGTGGATCACTAATGAGCTAGCTACCCCACTACAGGTGGATCACTAATGAGCTAGCTACCCCACTACAGGTGGATCACTAATGAGCTAGCTACCCCACTACAGGTGGATCACCAATGAGCTAGCTACCCCACTACAGGTAGATCACTAATGAGCTAGCTACCCCACTACAGGTAGATCACTAATGAGCTAGCTACCCCACTGCAGGAGGATCACTAATGAGCTAGCTACCCCACTACAGGTAGATCACTAATGAGCTAGCTACCCCACTACAGGTGGATCACTAATGAGCTAGCTACCCCACTACAGGTGGATCACTAATGAGCTAGCTACCCCACTACAGGAGGATCACAAATGAGCTAGCTACCCCACTACAGGAGGATCACTAATGAGCTAGCTACCCCACTACAGGTGGATCACTAATGAGCTAGCTACCCCACTACAGGTAGATCACTAATGAGCTAGCTACCCCACTACAGGTGGATCACTAATGAGCTAGCTACCCCACTACAGGTGGATCACTAATGAGCTAGCTACCCCACTACAGGAGGATCACTAATGAGCTAGCTACCCCACTACAGGTGGATCACTAATGAGCTAGCTACCCCACTACAGGAGGATCACTAATGAGCTAGCTACCCCACTACAGGTAGATCACTAATGAGCTAGCTACCCCACTACAGGTAGATCACTAATGAGCTAGCTACCCCACTACAGGAGGATCACTAATGAGCTAGCTACCCCACTACAGGTGGATCACTAATGAGCTAGCTACCCCACTACAGGTGGATCACTAATGAGCTAGCTACCCCACTACAGGAGGACCACTAATGAGCTAGCTACCCCACTACAGGTGGATCACTAATGAGCTAGCTACCCCACTGCAGGTGGATCACTAATGAGCTAGCTACCCCACTACAGGAGGATCACTAATGAGCTAGCTACCCCACTACAGGAGGATCACTAATGAGCTAGCTACCCCACTACAGGAGGATCACTAATGAGCTAGCTACCCCACTACAGGAGGATCACTAATGAGCTAGCTACCCCACTACAGGAGGATCACTAATGAGCTAGCTACCCCACTACAGGTGGATCACTAATGAGCTAGCTACCCCACTACAGGTAGATCACTAATGAGCTAGCTACCCCACTACAGGTGGATCACTAATGAGCTAGCTACCCCACTGCAGGAGGATCACTAATGAGCTAGCTACCCCACTACAGGTAGATCACTAATGAGCTAGCTACCCCACTACAGGTGGAGGTACATTTCACCCGCTCTATACAGGTGGAGGTACATTTCACCCGCTCTATACAGGTGGAGGTACATTTCACCCGCTCTATACAGGTGGAGGTACATTTCACCCGCTCTATACAGGTGGAGGTACATTTCACCCGCTCTATACAGGTGGAGGTACATTTCACCCGCTCTATACAGGTGGAGGTACATTTCACCCGCTCTATACAGGTGGAGGTACATTTCACCCGCTCTATACAGGTGGAGGTACATTTCACCCGCTCTATACAGGTGGAGGTACATTTCACCCGCTCTATACAGGTGGAGGTACATTTCACCCGCTCTATACAGGTGGAGGTACATTTCACCCGCTCTATACAGGTGGAGGTACATTTCACCCGCTCTATACAGGTGGAGGTACATTTCACCCGCTCTATACAGGTGGAGGTACATTTCACCCGCTCTATACAGGTGGAGGTACATTTCACCCGCTCTATACAGGTGGAGGTACATTTCACCCGCTCTATACAGGTGGAGGTACATTTCACCCGCTCTATACAGGTGGAGGTACATTTCACCCGCTCTATACAGGTGGAGGTACATTTCACCCGCTCTATACAGGTGGAGGTACATTTGTGGTTGAAACAAACGCTTATAAATGTTTATTTTGTTTCCATTTCCAGGGGACATGCTGGGTCCACCCCTTCACCCCGACATGCCACTCACCCCGCCCTCCTCTGGCCACTGCCATGGAGACCGTTCCCAGGGCACCACACCGGAGCCCGCCCCACCACACCTAATCCCTCCCTCGTCTTCAGAGCAGCAGCAAGCACCTCCGTGGGAGAGGAAGAACGGCGCCAAGAAGAAGTGTCTCTACAATTTCCAAGATGCCTTTCTGGAGGCCAACAAAGTGGCCACCTCAGCCTCCAGCACCTCAGCCTCCAGCACCTCAGCCTCGTGCATGGCCACTACTGTCCAGTCAAGTAATAATCACATCCAAGTTTCATCTAAAAGACCCAACTCCTTAGGTAAAACTGAGTATGAGGTAGTGCAGTATAGGCTAGCCCCAGAATGCTGCTTAATGTATTTATTATTTTCAACTATACAGATCGAAACATATTAAAACAGAATGAGCTGAGTGCTTTGTTAATATTACCTGTGCTAAAATGGGTTTTGGAGCTGTCAGTCTGTAGGTCACTGAATGTTCTGTTTGGATTTGTCACCTAGACGTCTCCTAGAATGTACTGACGTGACCGAACTAGAAAGCGCTGGTCATTTAGGTTGAGTTGTATTTGTCACCTGGACGTCTCCTAGAATGTACTGACGTGAACGAACTAGAAAGCGCTGGTCATTTAGGTTGAGTTGTATTTGTCACCTGGACGTCTCCTAGAATGTACTGACGTGAACGAACTAGAAAGCGCTGGTCATTTAGGTTGAGTTGTATTTGTCACCTGGACGTCTCCTAGAATGTACTGACGTGAACGAACTAGAAAGCGCTGGTCATTTAGGTTGAGTTGTCATTTAGGTTGAGATCGGTAATCAGGGTGTTTCTGGGACAGGTTGAGATTGGTACTCAGGGTGTTTCTGGGACGGGTTGAGATCAGTACTCAGGGTGTATCTGGGTCGGGTTGAGATCAGTATTCGGGGTGTATCTGGGTCGGGTTAAGATCAGTACTCAGGGTGTTTCTGGGACGGGTTGAGATCGGTACTCAGGGTGTTTCTGGGACGGGTTGAGATCGGTACTCAGGGTGTTTCTGGGACGGGTTGAGATCGGTACTCAGGGTGTTTCTGGGACGGGTTGAGATCGGTACTCAGGGTGTTTCTGGGTCGGGTTGAGATCAGTACTCAGGGTGTTTCTGGGTCGGGTTGAGATCAGTACTCAGGGTGTATCTGGGTCGGGTTGAGATCAGTACTCAGGGTGTTTCTGGGTCGGGTTGAGATCGGTACTCAGGGTGTTTCTGGGTCGGGTTGAGATCAGTACTCAGGGTGTTTCTGGCACTATTCAGGATGATCCAAATATTGACCCGGAAAACCATATGTCAGAATAATCTCCTGATGACTCACTAAACAGATATCCGAATGATGCTGATCAATGTATATTTTCTCTGTTTTTGCGTTTCGCATTAAGATGCTGAATGATTACAATTTGTTCGACCTTTTTAAATAATACATTTTTTTGGTCTTTGCCAGGTGATGTATTTCACGCTATAGGTAAAGAGGACCATAGACAACAACCCACCCTTAGAAATAGCCCCACGGGTCTCCCTAGAAATAGCCCCACGGGTCTCCCTAGAAATAGCTCCACGGGTCTCCCTAGAAATAGCCCCACGGGTCTCCCTAGAAATAGCCCCACGGGTCTCCCTAGAAATAGCCCCACGGGTCTCCCTAGAAATAGCCCCACGGGTCCTGCTTCACTTCCTCTGCTCTCGTCTGCCCTGCCACCTGGTGCCACCACCCACTCCCAGCACCACCTTCCCAGCATGGGTTCGCCACCCTTCCCAAAGATGGCCACTCCGGCCCCAGGCTTCATGGAGGCCCTCCACCAGGGAATGTGCCTGTCTCCAGCTGAGCCACCCGCCTCTGCCCCGGCTGACGGGCCAATCAGTGCCCCCCCAAGTGTGTGCAGGTGAGTCCTGTTTATTTGAACTAATGGG
The DNA here is from genome assembly GCA_029465975.1 of Dallia pectoralis. NCBI lineage: Eukaryota > Metazoa > Chordata > Actinopteri > Esociformes > Umbridae > Dallia > Dallia pectoralis. Next base: position 19,076,537 of record CM055742.1, on the reverse strand, counting down.
TTACCTGCTTCTTATTGTGTAATACACATTTCAGGTATGAATTCAAATACAACGGTTTCTTTCAGTGTCTCGTTGACACTTTGCTGTATTTCTTGACATTCCAGTGACCCTGAATGTGAGGGTCACCGTTGTGATGCCAACGGGGCGTATGACCACCAGGGCTTTGATGGTGAGGAGAGTCCAGACGAGGACAGCTGCTCGGAGCACAGCTCCTCTACCTCCACCTCCACCAACCAGAAAGAAGGGAAATATTGTGACTGCTGCTACTGCGAGTTCTTTGGCCACGGCGGGGTAAGACCCAGTATTGACAACTAGACAGTATGTGACCTCTACATATTACACTTGAAGTATCCAGATGTTTACTAGAATGAGGTATGAACAACTGGACAGTATGTGACCTCTACATATTACACTTGAAGTATCCAGATGTTCACTAGAATGAGGTATGAACAACTAGACAGTATGTGACCTCTACATATTACACTTGAAGTATCCAGATGTTCACTAGAATGAGGTATGAACAACTAGACAGTATGTGACCTCTACATATTACACTTGAAGTATCCAGATGTTCACTAGAATGAGGCATGAACAACTAGACAGTATGTGACCTCTACATATTACACTTGTCCATGTAGTTGTGCTCTAGGGAATATTCATCCCAGTATCTAGAATCTGAAAGCCCATTTCCTTTTAAAGCCTCCGGCCGCGCCCACCAGTCGTAATTATGCGGAGATGCGTGAGAAGCTCCGCCTGCGTCTGACCAAGCGGAAGGAGGAGCAGCCCAAGAGGGAGGAGCCGCCGCCCGTGGTGGAGCCAGACCTTGGTGCCAGCAGCGTGGAAGATCACCGGCGGGTGGAGGATCTGCTGCAGTTTATCAACAGCGCCAGCGACAACAAACCCGCCACTAGTTCCAAGGCTGCCAAGCGGGCCCGCCACAAACAGAAAAAGGTAAAGGCTGTTTTAACATCGGTGGAGTTTTATGTGTTGAATTGGTTTTTCTGTTCAATCCAGATTATATTTTGGGTTGAGAAATCCTTTGTGAGATTGTAAGGTCATCAAGAACTGTTGGTGGTTGTAGTGTTCGGTTTGAATGTTTGATAATGAGGCAAAGCACTAATGTAATTGAAACACTTTATGTCAGATGGAAGAAAAAGCCCGTCTGGAGTCAGAGGCCCAGCAACGAGAGGAGCAGCAGCTCCTGGAGGAGCAGAGGCGGCAGGAGGAGGAGGCCCTTCAGCGGGAACTCCTCCGACTGCAAGAGCTGCAGCACCTCCGCGCCGCCAAGAAGAAAAAGAAAGCCAAGGAGCCCATCCCTGTACCGCAGAACAACCCCCAGCCCCTTAAACAGACCGCTCAGAACGTCCTAGAGAACCTCCACGAGAACCTCCACAGTGGCCAGAGCCACCTCCTACAAAGCCTCATGGGCAAAACTGGACACAAGGAGCACCGGCTGGTGCACCATCCACATCATCCACAACCTCATCCCAATCATCCACAACCTCATCCCAATCATCCGCAACTTTATTCCCATCCTCATTCCCAACCTTGTCCCCTGCCTCAACCCCAATCCCAGCCACAACCTCGTCCCCAGCCTCAACCCCAATCCCAGCCACAATCTCGTCCCCAGCCTCCCTTCTCACAGCACAGTCCAAAGAATAACAAGGAGAAAGCCCTCACTCCAACCCGATTTGTCCCAGATACCACCATCCCCAACCCCCTGGCCTCCTTCCTCCACAACGGCACCTCCACAGCACCCCAACCAGCCGAGCTCAAAGCCAAACCCAAACAGCAGCCGTTAATCAGGCAAGCTGCGATCGAGTCTAAAGTGGTCAAGAAAGCCCCAGAGGCTCCCAAGTGCTGGGAAACTGCGTCCAATATTGTCACTCATACCAACGGTACCCATTTGCCGCCGCAAGAATGCAAAGTGGCCCGTCCCAGGCCTAGTGAAGACCGGCCCAACCCCCCGCCACCCGACCAGAGGAGGGAGGAGAGGAGCAACGGAAAGAGGCAGCACAATCAGCAGTCAGCGAGCCAGGTGAAGGAGGCGAGGAGCCAGCCACCTCCTCCACCTTTACAGACGGAGCTGCCGCAACAGAACGGCAAGCCTCCCACCGCTGAGACCCCTCAGCCCAAGGGCAAGGCCAAAAAAACCAAGAAGAAGAAGGCTGACAAGACAAGCAACTCAATAGGTCAGCAGGCTACGTTATGCTAAATTACTTCATGCTATGCTGTACTATGCTAGACTAGGGTGTCTCTAGGATTGTGAGCTGTTGGACTGCAGATGCGCTTCGGCACATCCAGACATTTTAACTGGAACAATACGAGACGTGCATTTATTTTTAGATGTTTGATTGGAGAGAAACACGGGTAGATCCTTAACATTTTGCGTTTTGCCGTCTGTTTAGTTAGCCTTGTGTGACTCCATTCTCTTCCTGCAGATGACGTTTTTCTGCCCAAAGACATTGATTTAGACAGCACTGATATGGACGAGACTGAGAGGGAAGTGGAGTGTTTCAAAAGGTCTGCTTCTATTTCCTTATACTTATCTTGACTGTGAACTCTCCCATTAGATGTACAGGTGCTGGTCATATAAAAGTTGGTTTATTTCAGTGATTCCATTCAAAAATTGAAACTTTGATATTATATTTATTCATTACACACAGACTGATATATTTCAAATGTTTATTTCATTCAATTGTGATGATTAAAACTGACAACCAATGAAAATCCCAAATTCAGTATCTCTGGAAATTAGAATATTACATAAGACCAATACAAAAAAGGAGTTTTAGAAATGTTGGCCAACTGAAAAGTATGAACATGAAAAGTATGAGCATGTACAGCACTCAATACTTAGTTGGGGCTCCTTTTGCCTGAATTACTGCAGCAATGCGGCGTGGCATGAAGTCGATCAGTCTGTGGCACTGCTCAGGTGTTATGAGAGCCCAGGTTGCTCTGATAGTGGCCTTCAGCTCTTCTGCATTGTTGGGTCTGGTGTATCGCATCTTCCTCTTCACAATACCCCAGACATGGGATACCATGGTCCTTAAACCAGGTACTGGTAGCTTTGGCACTGATGTGTGCAGGTACCAAGTCCTGATGGAAAATGTAATCTGCATAAAGTTGGTCAGCAGCTGGAAACTTTACACTGGACTTCCAGCAATGTGGATTCTGTGCCACTCCTCTCGTCCTCCAAATGTTGGGACCTTGATTTCCAAAGAAAATGCAACATTGACTTTTTTCAGAGAACATAACTTTGGACCACTCAGCAGCAGTCCAGTCCTTTCTGTCCTTAGCCCAGGAGAGAAGCTTCTCACACTGTCTTGTTCAAGAGTGGCTTGACACAAGGAATGCGACAGCTGAAACCCATGTCTTGCATACGTCTGTGCATGGTGGTTCTTGAAGGACTGACTCCATCTGCAGTCCAGTCTTTGTGAATCTCCCCCACATTTTTGAATGGGTTTTGTTTCACAATCCTTTCCATGGTGCGGTTATCCCTATTGCTTGTACACTATTTTTCTACCACATCTTTTCCTTCCCTTTCGCCTCTCTATTAATGTTCTTGGACACAGTATGGTAGAGAAATGAGTGTGAAATACACGAGTCGAACGGAATACCTTTTCAGATGGTTTATTAAAAGAATTTAATACCACAATAAACTCTTTGCCCTGTCCTAAGTTCTACTTGCGCGAGTTGATCCAGAGAGAGAGTTTGTGAGTGGGCTGCGACTTATTTTAAAGCCTCTAGGAAGCGCCTCCCAACTCAGGTGAAATACTTCCTCTGTTTACAAGCATTAATCTACTCATTACCGCCCCTAATGGTCGGATGACTAAAATACAGTAACTACTAAAACATGGACTAATTACCTCAAACTAATAAATGTAAACTTAAACAGAAGAGATAAAATGTAAACAAAATGTAAACAATCAATGGTATAGAATACTAATGAGGTAAACATAATAATAATATAAAAGAAATTAAGAAATATAAAATGTAAACAACGTGAAATTCTACCACAACAGCTCTGTGAACAGCCAGCCTCTTTAGCAATGACCTTTTGTGTCTTGCCCTCCTTGTGCAAGGTGTCAATGGTCGTCTTTTGGTCAGCTGTCAAGTCAGCAGTCTTCTCCATGATTGTGTAGTCTACAGAACTAGACTGAGAACATTTAAAACCCTTTGCAGGTGTTTTGAGTTAATTAGCTGATTAGTGTGGCACCAGGTGTCTTCAATATTGAACCATTTCACAATATTCTAATTTTCTGAGATACTGATTTTGGGGTTTTCCTTAGTTGTTATAATCATCAAAATAAAAAGGAATGAACACTTGAAATATATCAGTCTGTGTGGAATTAATGTATTCATTATACAAGTTTCACTTTTTGAATAAAATTACTGATGTATGTGTTTGTGTTAAGTGCATGTTAAACTTAAACACTCCAGGTTTGCTCTCAATAGTCGTTAATTCCCAGGAGAAGACCCGAGAAATCACACAGGTTCAATTAACAATCAGACCCAGTTTGCACACTTAAGGTGATTAGAGCCATAATGAATCTTTAGCTCATACATACTTGCCTGCTCATGAATACCTACAGTAGCATACATTTGATAATGAATCTTTAGCTCATACATACTTGCCTGCTCATGAATACCTCCAGTAGCATACATTTGATAATGAATCTTTAGCTCATACATACTTGCCTGCTCATGAATACCTACAGTAGCATACATTTGATAATGAATCTTTAGCTCATACATACTTGCCTGCTCATGAATACCTCCAGTAGCATACATTTGATAATGAATCTTTAGCTCATACATACTTGCCTGCTCATGAATACCTACAGTAGCATACATTTGATAATGAATCTTTAGCTCATACATACTTGCCTGCTCATGAATACCTCCAGTAGCATACATTTGATAATGAATCTTTAGCTCATACATACTTGCCTGCTCATGAATACCTACAGTAGCATACATTTGATAATGAATCTTTAGCTCATACATACTTGCCTGCTCATGAATACCTACAGTAGCATACATTTGATAATGAATCTTTAGCTCATACATACTTGCCTGCTCATGAATACCTACAGTAGCATACATTTGATAATGAATCTTTAGCTCATACATACTTGCCTGCTCATGAATACCTCCAGTAGCATACATTTGATAATGAATCTTTAGCTCATACATACTTGGTTGCTCATGAATACCTACAGTAGCATACATTTGATAATGAATCTTTAGCTCATACATACTTGCCTGCTCATGAATACCTCCAGTAGCATACATTTGATAATGAATCTTTAGCTCATACATACTTGCCTGCTCATGAATACCTCCAGTAGCATACATTTGATAATGAATCTTTAGCTCATACATACTTGGTTGCTCATGAATACCTCCAGTAGCATACATTTTATAATGAATCTTTCTCCTTGCATTTCTACTGCCCCCTTTAGGTTCTGCTTAGATTCCGCCCGTCTGACTCGACAACGGCTCTCCATCAACTGGTCCAACTTTACCTTGAAGAAAGCCACATTTGCCGCCCACTGACAGGTTGAACAAGTACAGACTGTGGCAGGAAGCAATCGACCCCCACATCCACCACACGAACTGCAACAACTGCCCCTGTTACAGACCGCTGTGCCCAAATACCACCCACCCATGCTGCTTTGCCTTGTTTAGTGTTGCTGTGCAATTCCATCGTGGTCTGATCTTCAGGATGATCTCACCAGGATGTCACCATGATCCCATCTTCAGGATGATCTCACCAGGATGTCACCATGATCCCATCTTCAGGAGGATCTCACCATGATCCCATCTTCAGGAGGATCTCACCATAATCTCATCTTCAGGAGGATGTCACCATGATCCCATCTTCAGGAGGATCTCACCATGATCCCATCTTCAGGAGGATCTCACCATAATCTCATCTTCAGGAGGATGTCACCATGATCCCATCTTCAGGAGGATCTCACCATGATCCCATCTTCAGGAGGATCTCACCATGATCCCATCTTCAGGAGGATGTCACCATGATCCCATCTTCAGGAGGATCTCACCATGATCCCATCTTCAGGAGGATCTCACCATGATCCCATCTTCAGGAGGATCTCACCATGATCCCATCTTCAGGAGGATGTCACCATGATCCCATCTTCAGGAGGATCTCACCATGATCCCATCTTCAGGAGGATCTCACCATGATCCCATCTTCAGGAGGATCTCACTATGATCCCATCTTCAGGAGGATCTCACCATGATCCCATCTTCAGGAGGATGTCACCATGATCCCATCTTCAGGAGGATCTCACCATGATCCCATCTTCAGGAGGATCTCACCATGATCCCATCTTCAGGAGGATCCCACCATGATCCCATCTTCAGGAGGATCTCACCATGATCCCATCTTCAGGAGGATGTCACCATGATCCCATCTTCAGGAGGATGTCACCATGATCCCATCTTCAGGAGGATGTCACCATGATCCCATCTTCAGGAGGATGTCACCATGATCCCATCTTCAGGAGGATGTCACCATGATCCCATCTTCAGGAGGATGTCACCATGATCCCATCTTCAGGAGGATCTCACCATGATCCCATCTTCAGGAGGATCTCACCAGGATCCCATCTTCAGGATGATCTCACCAGGATGTCACCATGATCCCATCTTCAGGAGGATGTCACCATGATCCCATCTTCAGGAGGATCTCACCATGATCCCATCTTCAGGATGATCTCACCAGGATGTCACCATGATCCCATCTTCAGGAGGATCCCACCATGATCCCATCTTCAGGAGGATCTCACCATGATCCCATCTTCAGGAGGATCTCACCATGATCCCATCTTCAGGAGGATCTCACCATGATCCCATCTTCAGGAGGATCCCACCATGATCCCATCTTCAGGAGGATGTCACTATGATGATCTGATCTTTAAGAGGATCTTCAAGCAGAACTGAGGAAAACAAAATGAAATGACACAAAAGAAAAATCACAAGATGCTACGTTCTACACTTTTTTGCGTGCTTGTGTGCTTTTAGTCTGAGTTGGGGTGTTTCTCTCCACCTGAAAAGCCATGTTCAGATTTTTGTATATTTTTTGTCCTCCTTTTTTTGTTTCAAAGGAACGCTTTGAAAATGCATACATGGTTAAGAAAATCTGAGACAATATGAGCTCTACAATGAATGTAAAGCCTTTAATTTATTAATCTCTGGCTGATTATACACATGTTGTTCCTGGCATCTCATTCAGATGGTGGACAAATGGCCTGTGGCCCCCTGTGGCTCCCCCCTGTGGCTCCCCCTGGCCCCCTGTGGCTCCCTCTGGCCTCCTGTGGCTCCCACTGTGGCTCCCCTTGGCCCCTGTGGCTCCCTCTGGCCCCCTGTGGCTCCCCCTGGCCCCCTGTGTGGCTCCCCGTGGCCCCCTCTGGCTCCCCGTGGCCCCCTCTGGCTCCCCGTGGCTCCCCCTGGCCCCCTGTGGCTCCCTTTGGCCCCCTGTGGCCCCCACTGATGTACCAACAGCGCTCACTTAACTGAGAGGAACTTGGCTTAATACTTGACAATGTTTTTTTGGGGGGGGTTCAGTTCCATTTAACAATACCGTTAAGTAAAAGTGTACCAGTTACAGTTTTTCCTATAATTTTTTTGACCTGTAGCCAGCTTGTATCTGAATACTTTCTGAATGAAATTGGAAAAAATGATCAATACTCACACTATCAATCTGTTATAGAGTGTATTGTATTAACACTGAAGCCAAACTGGCTACTTTTTAACATATTGTTAAGTAATATTAAAATCTTGTCTTTCTTTTTTGAAAGATGGAATACAGTAGTATGGCCTGATGTGTCTCGTGTCTGTGATTTTTTTGCCTGCTTGGCGTTGCATCTTTTATACACTACTTTATAGTTACTTTTAGCATCTTCAATACTCTACATTACAGTTACTATTAGCATCTTTTATACACTACATTACAGTTACTATTAGCATCTTTTATACACTACATTATAGTGACTTTTAGCATCTTTTATACACTACATTATAGTTACTTTTACTTTTAGCATCTTTTATACACTACATTTGTGTTACTTTTAGCATCTTTTATACACTACATTTGTGTTACTTTTAGCATCTTTTATACACTACATTATAGTTACTTTTAGCATCTTTTATACACTACATTATAGTTACTTTTAGCATCTTTTATACACTACATTATAGTTACTTTTAGCATCTTTTATACACTACATTATAGTTACTTTTAGCATCTTTTATATACTACATTATAGTGACTTTTTGCATCTTTTATACACTACATTATAGTTACTATTACTTTTAGCATCTTTGATACACTACGTTATAGTTACTTTTAGCATCTTTTATACACTACATTATAGTTACTTTTAGCATCTTTGATACACTATGTTATAGTTACTTTTAGCATCTTTGATACACTACGTTATAGTTACTTTTAGCATCTTTTATACACTACGTTATAGTTACTTTTAGACGTAGTGTAGTGTTTCTCGTAGTGTTCCTTCACCTTGAATACTATGCCAGTGTGCTATCTGCTATCCCAGTATGTTATTCTACTACCAAAAAGTTAAATTCTCATGTTCAATTTAAATAGTAAAAGATCGATACTTTGCGTCTGTGTATCGATAAAGTATTGCCACGGGAAATATCGTGATATTATGTGTCCTGGCTAAATAACGCTGGTGTCCTGGCTAAATAACGCTAGTGTCCTGGCTAAATAACGCTAGTGTCCTGGCTAAATAACGCTAGTGTCCTGGCTAAATAACGCTAGTGTCCTGGCTAAATAACAATAGTGTCCTGGCTAAATAACGCTAGTGTGCTGGCTAAATAACAATAGTGTCCTGGCTAAATAACGCTAGTCTCCTGGCTAAATAACAATAGTGTCCTGGCTAAATAACGCTAGTGTCCTGGCTAAATAACAATAGTGTCCTGGCTAAATAACGCTAGTGTCCTGGCTAAATAACAATAGTGTCCTGGCTAAATAACGCTAGTGTCCTGGCTAAATAACAATAGTGTCCTGGCTAAATAACGCTAGTTTCCTGGCTAAATAATGCTATTCATCACTGTGTGTAACTTCTGCTGTTTAACATCCTCCCAAGGTGAGTCATTTTTTACCAGTTTTGCACACAGGGAATGTTTGGCTTATAATTGCAGTACCGCTGCTGTGAGTCACGCTTTCTGGCATCTCCGCTGTTCAGTCAGTCACATGATCCGTAGTGGCGTTGATGTGTCTGGTCCCACGGGCCCTGCATTTTTTAAAATCTTGACCTTAAGCAGTGCCAGCGTTAAGAACCGTAAAGCAGTGGTGACCGTTCTGGGTTCAATACACTCTTTCCTTTAGAGAAATGTCCTCTTTGATTGTCGCCAAACCTTGGGGGCTTAAATGACGCTGTCTGAAATCTCGGGTTTTCATTTTGATGGGGTACTAGTTGTGTGTGTTAACATGATGTCGTCGTGTTCTCGCAGAAATGCACCCTTATAACTAAGCGTGATATTGAAATAGTTTCACATTTCTAAACTGAATTTTATTCAGTAAGTGAGAACAGGAAGAACCATGAGATATTACCAATTCTATCAGACCATGTGATATTACCAATTCTATCAGACCATGTGATATTACCAATTCTATCAGACCATGTGATATTACCTATTCTATCAGACCATGTGATATTACCTATTCTATCAGACCATGTGATATTACCTATTCTATCAGACCATGTGATATTACCAATTCTATCAGACCATGTGATATTACCTATTCTATCAGACCATGTGATATTACCTATTCTTTCAAACCATGTGATATTACCTATTCTATGAAACCATGTGATATTACCTATTCTATCAGACCATGTGATATTACCTATTCTTTCAAACAATGTGATATTACCTATTCTATGAAACCATGTGATATTACCGATTCTATCAGACCATGTGATATTACCTATTCTTTCAAACAATGTGATATTACCTATTCTATGAAACCATGTGATATTACCGATTCTATCAGACCATGTGATATTACCTATTCTTTCAAACCATGTGATATTACCTATTCTTTCAAACCATGTGATATTACCTGTTCTTTCTGACACCCACCAAAAAAGGGAACTTTTTTTACAAAACACGGGAACTTTTTTGGGCTATCTGTCATCTTTGAACTTCCTTTGTCTTTTTTTCTAACATCCTGCCAAGAAATGCTGCGATGAGATTCATTCAATGAAATGCCGGCTTGCTCAAGACAGGAGTTTGTCTGTTGGGTTGTTTCTATTTAGCAGGTATGAAGAAATGTAGAAATGCCCCCTAATGCACTGAACATGCAGGTGCTTGATCATGTTAACTATTTTCCCTATGAAAATACAAAGACTAACTAGTCACTAGGTAGATTTGTGCTCGGTTTTTCTAAATGAGTAACATGTTGTAGATTTTGAATTAATTGTTCACACAGTATTGACGTCACCAATCTACCCGGATGTTTCTGCTTTGATACCTTTTTTAGTACATTTCAGTTTGGTAACACCTTAAATCCAACAGGTATTAACTTGGGTTATGACTTAAAGTTGCCTTGTCAAGTTTTTATTCAATGTAAAGTGTTTTGTCAATCTCTGGTACAACGATCTCCAGTCTTACAGTGAATATGTTTTCATTTTCATAAGTTTTACCTTTTACAAAGAATAAGACACAAAATCAAACGCTTCACACTGAATAGAGGAAGTGGGTAAAAATGCCATTTAAGGGAAGACAGTCTCTCATATTGGCTTGCTTCCTCATTTGTCAAGGACCAACTGTTATTCGCCCCCAGAAGCTGTTGTTCATGTACATTTGTCTGAAATTGTGGGACATTTCCATCATGCAAAAGGAATTCCTAAGATGATGCAGTGATTTGGGATATGTTTATAGTTTATGTAACATTTATTTATAGTGATTGTTTATAAATGAATTCGTTTTTCAGGCATCTCTCAGTGTCAAAGTCTCCTGAAAGGGAATATGTATGATGATATTATTTAGCAATGAGTCAATTTTTTGGCATCCATCTTTTATTGGCATTACTTTCACTTTGAATAACCTGTCCCTTGACACAAATGACTGGGGTTAGAAATACACCATGGTGCTGCCAGGTTTCCGCACACAAGGCTGGGCTCTTGGCAATGACAGGGGTGAGAGGGAATTGGATTCATTACAAAGGATCTGTGCTTTCAGATGTCTGTCTGTAGTGTGTAATCAGTAGGCAGGGGGTATTTGCAATGTGTTCATCCTCAGACATTAAAGAAACACATCCATTTCCCACATGGAAAAAACCTATATGAGGATATATGTGCATATATGTAACTTATATGTTACCTATATGCACATATATGCTGCATATATGCACATATATGATAATATATATGCTGCATATATGCACATATATGATAATATATATGCTGCATATATGCGCATATATGCCACATATATGCACATATATGATAATATATGCTGCATATATGCGCATATATGCCACATATCGTCAAAATTGAGGTGCATATATGTGCATATATCCCTTACGAAAAAAAAGTATATTAAAGTATACTATGTATACTACAAAATGGATAGTACACTTTTAGTTCACTTTTGATATACTTTTAAGAAGTATGCTTAGAAAAAAGTATATTCAAGTATACTATAAGTATACTACAAAATGGGTAGTACACTTTTAGTTTACTTATGATATACTTTCAAAAGTACATTTAGAAAATAGTTAACTTACTTGAACTTTTAAGTACACTACCAAATCGAAAAACGTTTTTACACATTTCTTCTGGAGATGTACGTTTTCTTTTATTATACAGCAAAAACAGTCTAAATATTTTTTAAGTAGATTACAAGTAATTTTTTTAGATCCATCTTGTATATTCTAATACTCATGTCTATGAAATGCATTGCACATTAAATATTTTTTGTTACTGAAGCTGAAATCATAATTACTGCCAAACATTTTGAAGCCCTATATTCATATACTATACTAATAATAATCAATTGGAGTATTAATAAAAATGTCTATGAACTAATTCCGCCTTTGCTGTATGTATTTTGAGGAACATTTATAAGTCTGATATGAATGAAAGCCCCGGACAGACAGGACATTAACATATATTTGAACATATTTTACATGCATTAACTGAGAAAAATGTCCAATGAAGCATCAGAAGAAGGCGGATGTAGGCGGAGCTGATTAGCGACGTCACTTCCTGTTCCTTGCGCGCGAGCAAAATATCATATGTTGAACCGGAGATATTTCAGCGTGTTTCAGTCGCCATAAACTACGCTTTAAACTCGAGAATCAGGTGTAAGGATTCCAAAAAGGACAAAGTACAGATGGAATGAACAGGTGAGTTTGAGCTAAATTCTAACTTTATCTAGGCCTATATGAGATAACAGCTAACTAGCTACTTGGCTATGGTTAATGCTCACATCAACATTAGCTAGATAGCTATTTACGTCTGAGCCATGTAAGAAGACAACACGTAACTAGCGCTTGTTAACAATTACTTATCTTTTATCTGCATCTTTTGTTTTTCAGGTAACTGGTAGCTACAGTTACTAATTAGGCAAGGTTGCTAGGTAGCTTGTTTGTAAAAGGCAGGGAACAAAAAATGAACATGTACTTTATCCTAATAAGCCATGTAGCCACTAGTTTGCTGATAATTTTTTTTTTCTTGATGCTGTGTGTTATAAATTGTAACACGCTGGGTGTTTATAAGATGTTGCATTTAACTGGCTATAGTATAAATTAAATGATGTACCTTACCCTTTCTCATTTCTTCAGGCTTCAGAGGAAGTTAATGTCAATGCAGAATACTCTGTATCTGATCCCAACAGCAAAGAGGGAGACATACCCAATCTCAGTAATGAAGAGGATGATGACATACACAATCCCAACAGCATGGAGGACAATGTACCCGATCCCAGCAGTGAAGAGGAAGACGTAACTGATCCCAGCAGTGAAGAGGAAGACGTACACAATCCGAACAGTGAATGGGGCGACAATTCATCTGCCTTGGTATGTTTCACGCAAGTGTGTATTTGGAATCCTAATTTAATATTGCGCAATTTCACAAATTCCGATAAAAGGTTAAATATATTAATCATGTTTGCTTGTTGTCTTGTGTTTTTTTACAGGGCATGCTAGGGAGAAATTTGAAGAAATAACAGTGCAAGATGTCCAGAGGATCTTGCACAAGAAGTGCAACAATGAATGCTTCAGACAAGTAAAGGCAGAAAAGATGTGAGCATGCATTTCATGTACAAAAATTAAGCATATTGTTAAATAAAATAACCATGTTTATTTTAACATTTAGAGTTTAAAATAGTTCTACAATGTATATATCAACATTTTAAGTGTTCATAGCTGGTTTATCCCCCTTTAATGTAGCTTTGACAATATTATCTCATGAAAATATTTATGAAAACACACACATTGTGTGTCTTGCCTCAAGATTTATTTAGGTATTTTGAATATGTACTGTATTTCCTTTATTTTAAAGATGTTAATTACACTTGAAGACAAAAGTATATTCTAAAGTTTCAAGTGGAACTCCTACCAGACACCTGGCACTGATTGTTAGAGTATTGTTTAAGGTTCACTTGACAAACATGGCTTGTACAGTTATACTATGTGTTTAAATCTATTAGTAAATCATAGTAAATTAACATTTATTAGGTTTACTTCTTGAAGTACTTACATGAGTTGAAAGTGCACTTGAAAGTATTCAAATGTATACTTAAGTACTTCAAGAAGTGTACTTCATAAACTAAAAGTACACTACACGGGTTACTTTAAAGTATTTAAAAGTATACTTAAAAGTATACTTAAAATAAAGTGTACTCTAAAGTGTACTAAATAAACAAAAAAGTGGGCCAATTTAGTCTACTTAGTATAAAATTAGTATATAAATAAGTACTTTAGTACCTTAATAATAGTATACTTTTTAAACTTAAGTATACTCTCAAAAATGAACTTAAAGTATACTTTTGTTTCGTAAGGATACAGGCCATATAGGTCTCCTGTATTGCTTCTTTATATCCACAAATAAGACCTATATGTACATACAAGATGTCTCCAATCGCAGCTGTACTGTAAGTACTTTGAGTTCCTGATGAAGTCTGTTGAAGTATTGCGCTCTTAATCGTTGTATTACGGTAACAGATTTGTTTTGGTGTTTGTGTATTAAGTGTAATACGTCTTTGACGTAGTGACTTAGTCGACTGCAGCAGCTGAAGATCTGTGAGCACGTTTGAGTTGTTCCGAATGATTCTGAAAATAAAGATAGCCTGTTTATTTCCAATTCACGCATTTACCGTTGAGCGCAACATAAGTTCAACACTGTCTTAGTATGTTTGTCTACATTGAAGAAGTGGCCGGCAGCCAGCCGTGGGCAGATAGGCACATCTATAATTCGAAGCTCACGCAGCTGAAAGGATTAACAAGTTAAATCGTTTTTTTAATGTTCAGTTTTTTGTCTTGTTTTTGTTCTATTTGATTGTTCTTAAGTAAATAAATAATGTACATTTCTACATTTTGGGCTTTTATTTATGTTGCATAGTAGCTATGGATTTCAATAATTTAACATATAGGTGCATATATGTTAGGTGCATATAGGTGCATATATGTTAGGTGCATATAGGTGCATATATGTTAGGTGCATATATGTTAGGTGCATATAGGTGCATATATGCACCTAACATATAGGTGCATATATGCACATATAGGTGCATATATGCACATATGTGTACATATAATATAGGAAAACGGCCAATTTTATATATGTCACATATATTAAAAACATATATCAAAACCTATATTAAAACATATATGTTTATATAGGTTCTTTCCATGTGGGTTCCTCTGGGGAACCCCAGTCTGCCCCAAGTACTATAATCCAAAATGTTCTAGCGACAAGAGACAAACAACTTCCAATCCAATGCCCATTTGGGAACAAAGGGGATTTGTCATAATACCAAGAACCTTTATCCCCTCGCCGTAAGAAATAATGATGTACAGGTTTCAAGTACAGGGACACAACGCTTAACCATCAGAGAGCGACGCCTACAGTGTGTTTTGGGAATTCCCTCTGGCTTATTGGGAATTCCCTCTGCCCTATTGGGAATTCCCTCTGCCCTATTGGGAATTCCCTCTGCCTTATTGGGAATTCCCTCTGCCTTATTGGGAATTTCTAACATATCTAACTGTTCAGTAGTCTGGATGAGTCCCCATCTAACCTTTCCCATTGCTGAAGTGCAGGGAACCAATAAATCTCCTAGATACACCAATGAATGTGCATGACACCAACACATCTAGATACACCAATGAATGTGCATGACACCAACACATCTAGACACACCAATGAATGTGCATGACACCAACACATCTACTAGATACACCAATGAATGTGCATGACACCAACACATCTAGATACACCAATGAATATGCATGACACCAACACATCTACTAGACACACCAATGAATGTGCATGACACCATCACATCTAGATACACCAATGAATATGCATGACACCAACACATCTAGATACACCAATGAATGTGCATGACACCAACACATCTAGATACACCAATGAATGTGCATGACACCAACACATCTCCTAGATTCACCAATGAATGTGCATGACACCAACACATCTACTAGATACGCCAATGAATGTGCATGACACCAACACATCTAGATACACCAATGAATGTGCATGACACCAACACATCTAGATACACCAATGAATGTGCATGACACCAACACATCTAGATACTCCAATGAATGTGCATGACACCAACACATCTAGACACACTAATGAATGTGCATGACACCAACACATCTAGATACACCAATGAATGTGCATGACACCAACACATCTACTAGATACAGCCAATTAATATGCATGACACCAACACATCTACTAGATACAGCCAATGAATATGCATGACACCAACACATCTAGATACACCAATGAATGTGCATGAAACCAAAACATCTAGATACACCAATGAATGTGCATGACACCAACACATCTACTAGATACAGCCAATGAATGTGCATGACACCAACACATCTAGACACACCAATGAATGTGCATAACACCAACACACCTCCTAGATACACCAATGAATGTGCATGACACCAACACACCTCCTAGATACACCAATGAATGTGCATGACACCAACACACCTCCTTGACACACCAATGAATGTGCATGACACCAACACATCTACTAGATACACCAATGAATGTGCATGACACCAACACATCTCCAAGATACACCAATGAATGTGCATGACACCAACACATCTACTAGATACACCAATGAATGTGCATGACACCAACACATCTAGACACACCAATGAATGTGCATGACACCAACACATCTAGATACACCAATGAATGTGCATGACACCAACACATCTAGACACACCAATGAATGTGCATGACACCAACACATCTACTAGATACAGCCAATGAATGTGCATGACACCAACACATCTAGATACACCAATGAATGTGCATGACACCAACACATCTAGATACACCAATGAATGTGCATGACACCAACACATCTAGATACACCAATGAATGTGCATGACACCAACACATCAAATAGATACAGCCAATGAATATGCATGACACCAACACATCTAGATACACCAATGAATGTGCATGACACCAAAACATCTAGATACACCAATGAATGTGCATGACACCAACACATCTACTAGATACAGCCAATGAATGTGCATGACACCAACACATCTAGACACACCAATGAATGTGCATAACACCAACACACCTCCTAGATACACCAATGAATGTGCATGACACCAACACACCTCCTAGATACACCAATGAATGTGCATGACACCAACACATCTAGACACACCAATGAATGTGCATGACACCAACACATCTAGACACACCAATGAATGTGCATGACACCAACACACCTAGACACACCAATGAATGTGCATGACACCAACACATCTAGACACACCAATGAATGTGCATGACACCAACACATCTAGACACACCAATGAATGTGCATGACACCAACACATCTACTAGATACACCAATGAATGTGCATGACACCAACACATCTCCAAGATACACCAATGAATGTGCATGACACCAACACATCTACTAGATACACCAATGAATGTGCATGACACCAACACATCTAGACACACCAATGAATGTGCATGACACCAACACATCTAGATACACCAATGAATGTGCATGACACCAACACATCTAGACACACCAATGAATGTGCATGACACCAACACATCTACTAGATACAGCCAATGAATGTGCATGACACCAACACATCTAGATACACCAATGAATGTGCATGACACCAACACATCTAGATACACCAATGAATGTGCATGACACCAACACATCTAGATACACCAATGAATGTGCATGACACCAACACATCTAGATACACCAATGAATGTGCATGACACCAACACATCTACTAGATACAGCCAATGAATGTGCATGACACCAACACATCTACTAGATACACCAATGAATGTGCATGACACCAACACATCTAGACACACCAATGAATGTGCATGACACCAACACATCTAGACACACCAATGAATGTGCATGACACCAACACATCTAGACACACCAATGAATGTGCATGACACCAACACATCTAGACACACCAATGAATGTGCATGACACCAACACATCTAGACACACCAATGAATGTGCATGACACCAACACATCTAGACACACCAATGAATGTGCATGACACCAACACATCTACTAGATACAGCCAATGAATGTGCATGACACCAACACATCTAGACACCAATGAATGTGCATGACACCAACACATCTAGACACACCAATGAATGTGCATGACACCAACACATCTACTAGATACACCAACGAATGTGCATGACACCAACACATCTACTAGATACACCAATGAATGTGCATGACACCAACACATCTAGATACACCAATGAATGTGCATGACACCAACACATCTCTAAGATACACCAATGAATGTGCATGACACCAACACATCTAGATACACCAATGAATGTGCATGACACCAACACATCTACTAGATACACCAATGAATGTGCATGACACCAACACATCTACTAGATACACCAATGAATGTGCATGACACCAACACATCTAGATACACCAATGAATGTGCATGACACCAACACATCTACTAGATACAGCCAATGAATGTGCATGACACCAACACATCTACTAGATACACCAATGAATGTGCATGACACCAACACATCTAGATACACCAATGAATGTGCATGACACCAACACATCTAGTAGATACAGCCAATGAATGTGCATGACACCAACACATCTACTAGATACACCAATGAATGTGCATGACACCAACACATCTAGACACACCAATGAATGTGCATGACACCAACACATGTAGATACACCAATGAATGTGCATGACACCAACACATCTACTAGATACACCAATGAATGTGCATGACACCAACACATCTACTAGATACACCAATGAATATGCATGACACCAACACATCTAGACACACCAATGAATGTGCATGACACCAACACATCTAGATACACCAATGAATGTGCATGACACCAACACATCTAGACACACCAATGAATGTGCATGACACCAACACATCTAGATACACCAATGAGTGTGCATGACACCAACACATCTAGATACACCAATGAATATGCATGACACCAACACATCTAGATACACCAATGAATGTGCATGACACCAACACATCTAGACACACCAATGAATGTGCATGACACCAACACATCTAGATACACCAATGAATGTGCATGACACCAACACATCTAGATACACCAATGAATATGCATGACACCAACACATCTAGATACACCAATGAATGTGCATGACACCAACACATCTAGACACACCAATGAATGTGCATGACACCAACACATCTAGACACACCAATGAATGTGCATGACACCAACACATCTAGACACACCAATGAATGTGCATGACACCAACACATCTAGACACACTAATGAATGTGCATGACACCAACACATCTACTAGATACACCAATGAATGTGCATGACTCCAACACATCTAGATACACCAATGAATGTGCATGACACCAACACATCTAGACACACCAATGAATGTGCATGACACCAACACATCTAGATACACCAATGAATGTGCATGACACCAACACATCTAGATACACCAATGAATGTGCATGACACCAACACATCTCCAAGATACACCAATGAATGTGCATGACACCAACACATCTACTAGATACACCAATGAATGTGCATGACGCCAACACATCTGGATACACCAATGAATGTGCATGACACCAACACATCTAGATACACCAATGAATGTGCATGACACCAACACATCTCCAAGATACACCAATGAATGTGCATGACACCAACACATCTACTAGATACACCAATGAATGTGCATGACACCAACACATCTAGACACACCAATGAATGTGCATGACACCAACACATGTAGATACACCAATGAATGTGCATGACACCAACACATCTACTAGATACACCAATGAATGTGCATGACACCAACACATCTAGACAAACCAATGAATGTGCACGACACCAACACATCTACTAGATACACCAATGAATGTGCATGACACCAACACATCTATACACACCAATGAATGTGCATGACACCAACACATCTAGACACACCAATGAATGTGCATGACACCAACACATCTAGATACACCAATGAATGTCCATGACACCAACACATCAACTAGATACACCAATGAATGTGCATGACACCAACACATCTAGACACACCAATGAATGTGCATGACACCAACACATCTAGACACACCAATGAATGTGCATGACACCAACACATCTCCCAGATACACCAATGAATGTGCATGACACCAACACTACTAGATACACCAATGAATGTGCATGACACCAACACATCAAATAGATACACCAATGAATGTGCATGACACCAACACATCTAGACACACCAATGAATGTGCATGACACCAACACATCTCCTAGATACACCAATGAATGTGCATGACACCAACACATGTAGATACACCAATGAATGTGCATGACACCAACACATCTACTAGATACACCAATGAATGTGCATGACTCCAACACATCTAGACACACCAATGAATGTGCATGACACCAACACATCTAGACACACCAATGAATGTGCATGACACCAACACATCTAGACACACCAATGAATGTGCATGACACCAACACATCTACTAGATACAGCCAATGAATGTGCATGACACCAACACATCTAGACACCAATGAATGTGCATGACACCAACACATCTAGACACACCAATGAATGTGCATGACACCAACACATCTACTAGATACACCAACGAATGTGCATGACACCAACACATCTACTAGATACACCAATGAATGTGCATGACACCAACACATCTAGATACACCAATGAATGTGCATGACACCAACACATCTCTAAGATACACCAATGAATGTGCATGACACCAACACATCTAGATACACCAATGAATGTGCATGACACCAACACATCTACTAGATACACCAATGAATGTGCATGACACCAACACATCTACTAGATACACCAATGAATGTGCATGACACCAACACATCTAGATACACCAATGAATGTGCATGACACCAACACATCTACTAGATACAGCCAATGAATGTGCATGACACCAACACATCTACTAGATACACCAATGAATGTGCATGACACCAACACATCTAGATACACCAATGAATGTGCATGACACCAACACATCTAGTAGATACAGCCAATGAATGTGCATGACACCAACACATCTACTAGATACACCAATGAATGTGCATGACACCAACACATCTAGACACACCAATGAATGTGCATGACACCAACACATGTAGATACACCAATGAATGTGCATGACACCAACACATCTACTAGATACACCAATGAATGTGCATGACACCAACACATCTACTAGATACACCAATGAATATGCATGACACCAACACATCTAGACACACCAATGAATGTGCATGACACCAACACATCTAGATACACCAATGAATGTGCATGACACCAACACATCTAGACACACCAATGAATGTGCATGACACCAACACATCTAGATACACCAATGAGTGTGCATGACACCAACACATCTAGATACACCAATGAATATGCATGACACCAACACATCTAGATACACCAATGAATGTGCATGACACCAACACATCTAGACACACCAATGAATGTGCATGACACCAACACATCTAGATACACCAATGAATGTGCATGACACCAACACATCTAGATACACCAATGAATATGCATGACACCAACACATCTAGATACACCAATGAATGTGCATGACACCAACACATCTAGACACACCAATGAATGTGCATGACACCAACACATCTAGACACACCAATGAATGTGCATGACACCAACACATCTAGACACACCAATGAATGTGCATGACACCAACACATCTAGACACACTAATGAATGTGCATGACACCAACACATCTACTAGATACACCAATGAATGTGCATGACTCCAACACATCTAGATACACCAATGAATGTGCATGACACCAACACATCTAGACACACCAATGAATGTGCATGACACCAACACATCTAGATACACCAATGAATGTGCATGACACCAACACATCTAGATACACCAATGAATGTGCATGACACCAACACATCTCCAAGATACACCAATGAATGTGCATGACACCAACACATCTACTAGATACACCAATGAATGTGCATGACGCCAACACATCTGGATACACCAATGAATGTGCATGACACCAACACATCTAGATACACCAATGAATGTGCATGACACCAACACATCTCCAAGATACACCAATGAATGTGCATGACACCAACACATCTACTAGATACACCAATGAATGTGCATGACACCAACACATCTAGACACACCAATGAATGTGCATGACACCAACACATGTAGATACACCAATGAATGTGCATGACACCAACACATCTACTAGATACACCAATGAATGTGCATGACACCAACACATCTAGACAAACCAATGAATGTGCACGACACCAACACATCTACTAGATACACCAATGAATGTGCATGACACCAACACATCTATACACACCAATGAATGTGCATGACACCAACACATCTAGACACACCAATGAATGTGCATGACACCAACACATCTAGATACACCAATGAATGTCCATGACACCAACACATCAACTAGATACACCAATGAATGTGCATGACACCAACACATCTAGACACACCAATGAATGTGCATGACACCAACACATCTAGACACACCAATGAATGTGCATGACACCAACACATCTCCCAGATACACCAATGAATGTGCATGACACCAACACTACTAGATACACCAATGAATGTGCATGACACCAACACATCAAATAGATACACCAATGAATGTGCATGACACCAACACATCTAGACACACCAATGAATGTGCATGACACCAACACATCTCCTAGATACACCAATGAATGTGCATGACACCAACACATGTAGATACACCAATGAATGTGCATGACACCAACACATCTACTAGATACACCAATGAATGTGCATGACTCCAACACATCTAGACACACCAATGAATGTGCATGACACCAACACATCTAGACACACCAATGAATGTGCATGACACCAACACATCTAGACACACCAATGAATGTGCATGACACCAACACATCTCCTAGATTCACCAATGAATGTGCATGACACCAACACATCTACTAGATACACCAATGAATGTGCATGACACCAACACATCTAGACACACCAATGAATGTGCATGACACCAACACATCTATACACACCAATGAATGTGCATGACACCAACACATCTAGATACTCCAATGAATGTGCATGACACCAACACATCTAGATACACCAATGAATGTGCATGACACCAACACATCTACTAGATACACCAATAAATGTGCATGACACCAACACATCTAGACACACCAATGAATGTGCATGACACCAACACATCTCCTAGATACACCAATGAATGTGCACGACACCAACACATCTACTAGATACACCAATGAATGTGCATGACACCAACACATCTACTAGATACACCAATGAATGTGCATGACACCAACACATGTAGATACACCAATGAATGTGCATGACACCAACACCTCTACTAGATACAGCCAATGAATGTGCATGACACCAACACATCTACTAGATACACCAATGAATGTGCATGACACCAACACATCTAGACACACCAATGAATGTGCATGACACCAACACATCTAGATACTCCAATGAATGTGCATGACACCAACACATCTACTAGATACACCAATGAATGTGCATGACACCAACACATCTAGACACACCAATGAATGTGCATGACACCAACACATCTAGATACACCAATGAATGTGCATGACACCAACACATCTAGATACACCAATGAATGTGCATGACACCAACACATCTACATACACCAATGACACGGCAGCAGGTGCTCCAATGAATGGAAACCTGGGGGTGCCAGGAACTGTGTCTGTAGTTTCTGACTGTTTCTAACTGTTTCTGGCATGTCATCTGACTGTTTCTATCTGTTTCTATCATGTCATCTGACTGTTTCTAACTGTTTCCGGCACGTCATCTGACTGTTTCTGACTGTTTCTATCTGTTTCTGGCATGTCATCTGACTGTTTCTGACTGTTTCTATCTCTTTCTGGCATGTCATCTGGCATGTCATCTGACTGTTTCTAACTGTTTCGGGCATGTCATATGACTGTTTCTGACTGTTTCTTACTGTATCTGGCTTGTCATCTGACTTTTTCTGACTGTTTCTAACTGTTTCGGGCATGTCATCTGACTGTTTCTAACTGTTTCTGGCATGTCATCTGACTGTTTTTAACTGTTTCTGGCATGTCATCTGACTGTTTCTAACTGTTTCTGGCATGTCATCTGACTTTCTGACTGTTTCTAACTGTTTCTGGCATGTCCTCTGACTGTTTCTAACTGTTTCTGGCATGTCATCTGATTGTTTCTAACTGTTTCTGGCATGTCATCTGACTGTTTTTGACTGTTTCTGACTGTTTCTAACTGTTTCTAGATGTTTCTGGCATGTCATCTGACTGTTTCTGACTGTTTCTAACTGTTTCTGGCATGTCATCTGACTGTTTCTGACTGTTTCTAACTGTTTCCGGCATGTCATCTGACTGTTTTTAACTGTTTCTAGCATGTCATCTGACTGTTTCTAACTGTTTCTGACTGTTTCTAACTGTTTCCGGCATGTCATCTGACTGTTTTTAACTGTTTCTGGCATGTCATCTGACTGTTTCTAACTGTTTCAGACTGTTTCTAACTGTTTCTGGCATGTCATCTGACTGTTTCTAACTGTTTCTGACTGTTTCTAACTGTTTCTAGCATGTCATCTGACTGTTTCTAACCGTTTCTAGCATGTCATCTGACTGTTTCTGGCATGTCATCTGACTGTTTCTAACTGTTTCTGACTGTTTCTAACTGTTTCTGGCTTGTCATCTGACTGTTTCTGACTGTTTCTAACTGTTGTCGTCATCTGCCATTACATTCATAGGTTAGTACAGATACCACTCAGTCTACCAGTGTTTCTATCAGAAGGTGTCTGAGGCCTGCATAGGGATTTATGACACCATTTGTTTCCACTTCATACTAGTGGGCGGTGTGTTCATATATAAACTTGTCAGTAATGTAGGTGGTTGTATGAAGCGCGTGAGGGGGGGAATCCCCTGACAACCCACCCATGGTTTTTTTGGGGGCTGTGATCCAGGCCACACCAGCTATAGATAGACAAACCTGACAAAACCCTTATGCTTTTATAGGAGGGAAAAGTTTGTTCCTGACCTAGAGATTGTTCTGGGTGAAATTGGGGTTTGTGTTATAATTTGAGGTGTTAATTGTAGGTGTAAAGGTTGTGTTATTTAATCTCCTCTAATAATCAAACCTCATGAGCAGATGTGAGACTAGAGAGAACTGGTGAGACCACAGACATCGTCCCCAGAGAGAGTATGTTCCCATGTGGCTCTACATCATCTCAAGACTGACGATGAGTCTCAAATGACATCTTACTCCCTTATTTACACACTACGCATATATCTCTATATAGAAATAGTCCCCTACTTAGTCAGTAGGGCACAAAATTAAATGTTGCCTGTGACTGATGTTTGGAGGATTTCGAAAAAATTCTGACAGTTTCTCTATCTCTTTCAGTTGTTAGAGTCACTTGACACAGTTAGCATGGTCTTTCTCATAGAACGTCACAGTTCTCATAAGTTAGGTGACACCTGCATTTTAACAAGGCGATTTAAAACCTTTTTGTAATTTTAAACTTTGTTTATTGTATGGGCTAAATAATTATGTTATATTTATAGACTTAAAATGTGCTAGGCTATGTAAAATATTTGAGTGACAATCAGCCTCTATAGCAAGTTATATTACACAATATCATTGTGGTGGATTAACAATAACAGCTTCAATGAATTAACGAAGGAATAGCACACACCTTACAATGAAACTGCCTTTGAGTAAATTGTCCATTTACTTTTGGTCTCTTAAAAAAGAGAGAGCTACATAATAAAGAGCTGTAACTCCTAAACCCTTCATCCTTATTGGATGTGATTCCCTTATAAATTAAAGCTGAGAGACTACCCTTATTCAGCCCATTAAAGCTGAGTGACTGCCCTTATTCAGCCCATTAAAGCTGAGAGACTGTCCTTATTCAGCCCATTAAAGCTGAGAGACTGCCCTTATTCAGCCCATTAAAGCTGAGAGACTGCCCTTATTCAGCCCATTAAAGCTGAGAGACTGCCCTTATTCAGCCCATTAAAGCTAAGAGACTGCCCTTATTCAGCCCATTAAAGCTGAGAGACTGCCCTTATTCAGCCCATTAAAGCTGAGAGACTGCCCTTATTCAGCCCATTAAGCTGAGAGACTGCCCTTATTCAGCCCATTAAGCTGAGAGACTGCCCTTATTCAGCCCATTAAAGCTGAGAGACTGCCCTTATTCAGCCCATTAAAGCTGAGAGACTACCCTTATTCAGCCCATTAAAGCTGAGTGACTGCCCTTATTCAGCCCATTAAAGCTAAGAGACTGTCCTTATTCAGCCCATTAAAGCTGAGAGACTGCCCTTATCAGCCCATTAAAGCTGAGATACTGCCCTTATTCAGCCCATTAAAGCTGAGAGACTGCCCTTATTCAGCCCATTAAAGCTGAGAGACTGCCCTTATTCAGGCCATTAAAGCTGAGAGACTGCCCTTATTCAGACCATTAAGCTGAGAGACTGCCCTTATTCAGCCCATTAAAGCTGATAGACTGCCCTTATTCAGCCCATTAAAGCTGAGAGACTGCCCTTATTCAGCCCATTAAAGCTGAGAGACTGCCCTTATTCAGCCCATTAAGCTGAGAGACTGCCCTTATTCAGCCCATTAAAGCTGAGAGACTGCCCTTATTCAGCCCATTTAAGCTGAGAGACTGCCCTTATTCAGCCCATTAAAGCTGAGAGACTGCCCTTATTCAGCCCATTAAGCTGAGAGACTGCCCTTATTCAGCCCATTAAAGCTGATAGACTGCCCTTATTCAGCCCATTAAAGCTGAGAGACTGCCCTTATTCAGCCCATTAAGCTGAGAGACTGCCCTTATTCAGCCCATTAAAGCTGAGAGACTGCCCTTATTCAGCCCATTAAAGCTGAGAGACTGCCCTTATTCAGCCCATTAAAGCTGAGAGACTGCCCTTATTCAGCCCATTAAAGCTGAGAGACTGCCCTTATTCAGCCCATTAAAGCTGAGAGACTGCCCTTATTCAGCCCATTAAAGCTGAGAGACTGCCCTTATTCAGCCCATTAAGCTGAGAGACTGCCCTTATTCAGCCCATTAAAGCTGATAGACTGCCCGTATTCAGCCCATTAAAGCTGAGAGACTGCCCTTATTCAGCCCATTAAAGCTGAGAGACTGCCCTTATTCAGCCCATTAAAGCTGAGAGACTGCCCTTATTCAGGCCATTAAAGCTGAGAGACTGCCCTTATTCAGACCATTAAGCTGAGAGACTGCCCTTATTCAGCCCATTAAAGCTGAGAGACTGCCCTTATTCAGCCCATTAAGCTGAGAGACTGCCCTTATTCAGCCCATTAAAGCTGAGAGACTGCCCTTATTCAGCCCATTTAAGCTGAGAGACTGCCCTTATTCAGCCCATTAAAGCTGAGAGACTGCCCTTATTCAGCCCATTAAGCTGAGAGACTGCCCTTATTCAGCCCATTAAAGCTGATAGACTGCCCTTATTCAGCCCATTAAAGCTGAGAGACTGCCCTTATTCAGCCCATTAAGCTGAGAGACTGCCCTTATTCAGCCCATTAAAGCTGAGAGACTGCCCTTATTCAGCCCATTAAAGCTGAGAGACTGCCCTTATTCAGCCCATTAAAGCTGAGAGACTGCCCTTATTCAGCCCATTAAAGCTGAGAGACTGCCCTTATTCAGCCCATTAAAGCTGAGAGACTGCCCTTATTCAGCCCATTAAAGCTGAGAGACTGCCCTTATTCAGCCCATTAAGCTGAGAGACTGCCCTTATTCAGCCAATTAAAGCTGATAGACTGCCCGTATTCAGCCCATTAAAGCTGAGAGACTGCCCTTATTCAGCCCATTAAAGCTGAGAGACTGCCCTTATTCAGCCCATTAAAGCTGAGAGACTGCCCTCTCGGCCCTCCTATTTTGGTAAATAGCAGAAATAACAAAACTTGTGTCACTCTTGAATTATTTTCGGACCTAACTATATACCAATAACCACTGGTCCTGAACCTGTAGGGTTGTTTTATTTTTCAAACGATTTAGTCTATATCCCAAAACCGGAGTTAGAAGAGATATGTAACCAGATCCACAGTCTCATGGGTACTCATTGCAGTGTTCTCTTAAGCCAGTCAGAACAGCTGAGAATCCACTCACAGGACTGTACACCCATTCAGACTAATCTGAGAAGGGGTTTTCCAAAGTGTGCACAGAAAGTCACAAGAACGCAAAAGACCCCATGTAACATATAGTCATAATCACCAGATTAACAACCTGGGACATCCACACAAACAGTCAAACACAAACATAGAGATATTAATACACATATGGTTTATCTGAGGTCATAACCAATATGTTATAATGATTTATCTATGGTCATAACCAATATGTTATAATGATTTATCTATGGTCATAACCAATATGTTGTAATGATTTATCTATGGTCATAACCAATATTTGTTGTATTGATTTATCTATGGTCATAACCAATATATGTTGTATTTATTTATCTATGGTCATAACCAATATGTTGTATTGATTTATCTATGGTCATAACCAATATGTTATAATGACTTATCTATGGTCATAAGCAATATGTTATAATGACTTATCTATGGTCATAACCAATATGTTATAATGACTTATCTATGGTCATAAGCAATATGTTATAATGACTTATCTATGGTCATAACCAATATGTTATAATGACTTATCTATGGTCATAAGCAATATGTTATAATGACTTATCTATGGTCATAACCAATATGTTATAATGACTTATCTATGGTCATAAGCAATATGTTATAATGACTTATCTATGGTCATAACCAATATGTTATAATGACTTATCTATGGTCATAACCAATATGTTATAATGACTTATCTATGGTCATAACCAATATGTTGTATTGATTTATCAATGGTCATAACCAATATCTTGTAATGATTTATCTATGGTCATAACCAATATGTTGTATTGATTTATCTATGGTCATAACCAATATGTTATGACTTATCTATGGTCATAACCAATATGTTGTATTGATTTATCTATGGTCATAACCAATATGTTGTATTGATTTATCTATGGTCATAACCAATATCTTGTAATGATTTATCTATGGTCATAACCAATATGTTGTATTGATTTATCTATGGTCATAACCAATATGTTATAATGACTTATCTATGGTCATAAGCAATATGTTATAATGACTTATCTATGGTCATAACCAATATGTTGTATTGATTTATCTATGGTCATAACCAATATGTTGTAATGATTTATCTATGGTCATAAGCAATATCTTGTAATGATTTATCTATGGTCATAACCAATATATGTTGTATTTATTTATCTATGGTCATAAGCAATATGTTATAATGATTTATCTATGGTCATAACCAATATGTTGTATTTATTTATCTATGGTCATAACCAATATATGTTGTATTGATTTATCTATGGTCATAACCAATATGTTGTATTGATTTATCTTTGGTCATAACCAATATGTTGTATTGATTTATCTATGGTCATAACCAATATGTTGTATTGATTTATCTATGGTCATAACCAATATATGTTGTATTGATTTATCTATGGTCATAACCAATATGTTGTATTGATATATCTATGGTCATAACCAATATGTTATAATTACTTATCTATGGTCATAACCAATATGTTGTATTGATTTATCTATGGTCATAACCAATATGTTGTATTGATTTATCTATGGTCATAACCAATATGTTATAATGACTTATCTATGGTCATAACTAATATGTTGTAATGATTTATCTATGGTCATAACCAATATATGTTGTATTGATTTATCTATGGTCATAACCAATATGTTGTATTTATTTATCTATGGTCATAACCAATATATGTTGTATTGATTTATCTATGGTCATAACCAATATATGTTGTATTTATTTATCTATGGTCATAACCAATATGTTATAATGATTTATCTATGGTCATAACCAATATATGTTGTATTGATTTATCTATGGTCATAACCAATATGTTATAATGATTTATCTATGGTCATAACCAATATGTTGTATTGATTTATCTATGGTCATAACCAATATCTTGTAATGATTTATCTATGGTCATAACCAATATGTTATAATGATTTATCTATGGTCATAACCAATATATGTTGTATTGATTTATCTATGGTCATAACCAATATGTTGTATTTATTTATCTATGGTCATAACCAATATATGTTGTATTTATTTATCTATGGTCATAACCAATATGTTGTAATGATTTATCTATGGTCATAACCAATATGTTGTAATGATTTATCTATGGTCATAACCAATATGTTGTAATGACTTATCTATGGTCATAACCAATATGTTGTATTGATTTATCTATGGTCATAACCAATATGTTGTAATGATTTATCTATGGTCATAACCAATATGTTATAATGACTTATCTATGGTCATAAGCAATATGTTATAATGACTTATCTATGGTCATAACCAATATATTATAATGACTTATCTATGGTCATAACCAATATGTTGTAATGATTTATCTATGGTCATAACCAATATTTGTTGTAATGACTTATCTATGGTCATAAGCAATATGTTATAATGACTTATCTATGGTCATAACCAATATGTTATAATGACTTATCTATGGTCATAACCAATATGTTGTATTGATTTATCTATGGTCATAACCAATATGTTGTAATGATTTATCTATGGTCATAACCAATATTTGTTGTAATGATTTATCTATGGTCATAACCAATATGTTGTATTGATTTATCTATGGTCATAACCAATATGTTGTATTGATTTATCTATGGTCATAACCAATATCTTGTAATGATTTATCTATGGTCATAACCAATATCTTGTAATGATTTATCTATGGTCATAACCAATATGTTGTATTGATTTATCTATGGTCATAACCAATATGTTGTATTGATTTATCTATGGTCATAACCAATATCTTGTAATGATTTATCTATGGTCATAACCAATATGTTGTATTGATTTATCTATGGTCATAACCAATATGTTGTATTTATTTATCTATGGTCATAACCAATATGTTGTAATGATTTATCTATGGTCATAACCAATATGTTGTATTGATTTATCTATGGTCATAACCAATATCTTGTAATGATTTATCTATGGTCATAACCAATATGTTGTATTGATTTATCTATGGTCATAACCAATATATGTTGTATTGATTTATCTATGGTCATAACCAATATGTTGTATTGATTTATCTATGGTCATAACCAATATCTTGTAATGATTTATCTATGGTCATAACCAATATGTTGTATTTATTTATCTATGGTCATAACCAATATGTTGTAATGATTTATCTATGGTCATAACCAATATTTGTTGTATTGATTTATCTATGGTCATAACCAATATATGTTGTATTTATTTATCTATGGTCATAACCAATATTTGTTGTATTGATTTATCTATGGTCATAACCGATATGTTATAATGATTTATCTATGGTCATAACCAATATATGTTGTATTGATTTATCTATGGTCATAACCAATGGGACATACGTTATATATATGACACAAAAAACCCTAACAGAGGCGGATGTGTTCTCTGGTTTGTACTTGTTTTATTACAAAATAATACCCTTTCAACGGAATAGGTTTACAGCAGATTATCACATTTAATATTTAATAAATCTGTCATGAATACAAATTGTTAAAAATACAAATTGTTAGTTTGAACGTCATCTCTCCAAAATGCAGTCTGATGTAAAATATGGATAATTTGACTCCTACATGTTATTCCGGGATGTAATTTGATATGATCAATACATATTAAATCATATGTAATATGATATGTAATATGATCAATACATATTAAATCATATGTAATGTAATATTATCAATACATATTAAATCATATGTAATATGATATAAAATATGATCAATACATATTAAATCATATGTAATGTAATATTATCAATACATATTAAATCATATGTAATATGATATAAAATATGATCAATACATATTAAATCATAAGTAATATGATCAATACATATTAAATCATATGTCATATGATATGTAATATGATCAATACATATTAAATCATATGTAATGATATAAAATATGATCAATACATATTAAATCAAATGTAATATGATATGTAATGTGATTAATACATATTAAATCATATGTATTATGATATGTAATATGATCAATACATATTAAATCATATGTAATATGATATGTAATATGATCAATACATATTAAATCATATGTAATATGATCAATACGTATTAAATCATATGTAATATGATATGTAATATGATCAATACATATTAAATCATATGTAATATGATATAAAATATGATCAATACATATTAAATCAGATGTAATATGATATGTAATGTGATTAATACATATTAAATCATATGTCATATCATATGTAATATGATCAATACATATTAAATAATATGTAATATGATCAATACATATTAAATCATATGTAATATGATATGTAATATGATCAATACGTATTAAATCATATGTAATATGATCAATACATATTAAATCATATGTAATATGATATAAAATATGATCAATACATATTAAATCATATGTAATATGACATGTAATATGATCAATACATATTAAATCATATGTCATATGATATGGAATATGATCAATACATATTCAATCATATTTAATATGATGATACGTCCAAGCAAAAATAATAGAATGAAAAATATAATAAGTCTTTATAATACATACAATATATATAAAATATATATATATATACATTGCAAAATAGATTTCTTAAAAGAAGAATAAAACAGGTGAAGAACATTATAATACACAGCACAGCAAATAGCACCATGGTAATCAAAAACAGCCTTCTTATATTTTTCTACAACAAGAAGCTTATGTGTTTCAAACTCAAAAAAAGTAAAGAAACTGCAAACATAACGTTGGCAGACAGTTTAGGAAAGTGCAACAGGTTAACCATTTCATGCCAGAATAATGAATTGAATTTCTGTGTGACCTTAAAATATCACAATAACTTTCAATTCCCATCCAGATATTCTAGACCACTCAATTAACCATATCTGCACAGAAACCCTCCAATGAAACATGTCCTCATGAATATGGATGAGCCAAACATCACTGGGGTTTCCATAGAAACTATTACACATTTATTTTACAGTACTTTTTTTTGAATAAATGTAATACATTTTAAAACTTCCTGTTACCAAACTTTGGCCAGTTGTGTTTGATCTGCTAACAATTGAGAATCTACTTTCCTGTTACTTTTTCTATGTACTGTAAAATAAAGTGCTACTGCTATTTCTCTCATTCGGACCACAGTATGGGTATTGGTAATCTATTAGATCTTGTCCTTTAGCAACCTAAATGCATGGGTAGTGTACATTCAGGCACGCAACTGATCTAGAAACAGTACCTCACTGTTCAGTTTGTCCTCTTCCATTTGGTACCTCATGAACACAGTCCAGAACGAGTCCGTTTTCAGAGCTCCCCACTCCCAAACTCTTATTAGGCAACATGTAGTGCTTATACTTTTCAGTTATAATCAGAGAGTGATATTTGTCTTGGTGGTGCCTCTCATAGCTTAGGAGTTTGGTGAGGTTTCCTCACCACTAATTATGGTTTGGACTCAGAGTAGGGAAGCCGAATCCTAGTTTGAGGAAACCTCCCACCAGCGATCACAGCTTGGCACACTCCTCACAGTGGTTCTGGTTTGGACTCAGAGGAGGGAAGCCGAATCCTAGTTTGAAGAAACCTCCCACCAGCGATCACAGCTTGGCACACTCCTCACAGTGGTTCTGGTTTGGACTCAGAGGAGGGAAGCCGAATCCTAGTTTGAAGAAACCTCCCACCAGCGATCACAGCTTGGCACACTCCTCACAGTGGTTCAGGTACTCCGCAGTTTGGGCGTCATCATACGTAGTGAGGCATCGTGGGCATTGCAGTTCTGATGTGCCTTGGCGTGCTGTCCAGACGGAACCAGGCGCCATCGCCACAGCAGTGGCCCCAGCCAAGGTCACACTCTGGCGCTTAGCGGCAGGCGGCTCGGCACCGTTCCGGAGCACCGGTTCCACTGAGTCCCGGCGAGATTGTGGGGAGATTCGGTGTCGGATCCGGCAGGTTGAAGTGGCATCTCTACCAGGGCTCTGGGTGACAAAAGAATTAGCTGTTTTACGTCACATTACAAAACTGGAAGATCCAAGATCCAGTGATGACGGTCATATATTAGTCATTTAGCAGTTGTTTTCATCCAGTTAGTGAAGACATGTTAAGATGATGGCAGGATGGAACAGCCACTCAGCTAGGTAGTTATAAATACACCTAACTCAGTGAAGTAACAACGGCCAAACTAGCCACTTACAGAATTACTCCACATTATAATTATTGTATTATTATTATCATTTTAGAGAAGTGATCTGTTCCCCAATCGCATACTCTTAACTTATTAACCCTTTGCAATCTGCACACAGACCATATATGGGTTGGCACAAGATCATTAATCGTTAATAAGAGACGAGGAAAGGGTCATAAAATCATTGTCATCGTGGACATTGAATGTATTGTAATTGTATTGACTCACCTGTGTCTGTAGCTTCTCCTGTAGCCGAGACATTTTCTCCTGCAGGTCCTGGATCTGTTCGTGTGCTCTCTCTCTGTCTCTTCTCTCTGATTTAAAGTCATCTGTGTAGATGAGAACCTGTGAGGGAGAAACGAGTCATGTTTCCTGTTCGACTCTTTAAAGAAAGGCTGCATGTAAAAGTGACAGGGGATTTGTTTTGCATTTAAGGTTCCTGATTTAATATGGCTTTATTAAAAACGTCTGCGAGAGTAAAGAGCTGGTCCGTGGTTCCCCGGCCAGGACGAAAACCGCATTGTTCCTCTTCAATCTGAGGTTCGGCCGAACCCTCCTTTCCAGCACTTTGGAGTACACTTTACCAGGGAGGCTGAGGAGTGTGATAACCAAGGATCCTGGAGGGGGCCTGGGAGTATGCCCATCCAGTCTACATGTGTTTTGTGGATCTGGAGAAGGCGTATGACCGGGTACCCCGGGATCTTTTGTGGGAGGTGCTGCGGGAGTATGGGGTGAGGGGGTCTCTTCTCAGGGCCATCCAATCTCTGTACGCTCAAAGCATGAGCTGTGTCCGTATCCTCGGCAGTAAGTCGGATTCGTTCCCGGTGGGGGTTGGCCTCCGCCAGGGCTGCGCTTTGTCACCAATCCTGTTTGTAATATTCATGGACAGGATATCGAGGCGTAGTCATGGGGGGGAGGGGTTCCCGTTCGGTGGGCTGATGGTCACATCACTGCTTTTTGCGGATGATGTGGTCCTGATGGCCTCATCGGTCGGTGACCTTCAGCACTCACTGGATCGGTTCGCAGCCGAGTGTGAAGCGGCTGGGATGAGGGTTAGCACCTCTAAATCTGAGGCCATGACTCTCAGCAGGAAACCGGTGGAGTGCCTACTCCGGGTAGGGAATGAGTCCTTACTCCAAGTGAAGGAGTTCAAGTACCTCGGGGTCCTGTTCGCGAGTGAGGGAACAATGGAGCGGGAGTTTGGTCGGAGGATCGGAGCAGCGGGGCGGTGTTGCATTCGCTTCACCGCACCGTTGTGACGAAAAGAGAGCTGAGCCGAAAGGCAAAGCTCTCGATCTACCGGTCAATCTTTGTTCCTACCCTCACCTATGGGCATGAAAGCTGGGTCATGACCGAAAGAACGAGATCGCGGGTACAAGCGGCCGAAATGGGTTTTCTCAGAAAGGTGGCTGGCCTCTCCCTTAGGGATAGGGTGAGA
The DNA here is from genome assembly GCA_029465975.1 of Dallia pectoralis. Taxonomy (NCBI): domain Eukaryota; kingdom Metazoa; phylum Chordata; class Actinopteri; order Esociformes; family Umbridae; genus Dallia; species Dallia pectoralis. The sequence continues at coordinate 19,040,680 of CM055742.1, read as the reverse complement.
AGCTCAGTCATCCGAGAGGAACTCGGAGTAGAGCCGCTGCTCCTTTGCATAGAAAGGAGCCAGTTGAGGTGGTTCGGGCATCTTGTAAGAATGCCACCTGGGCGCCTCCCTAGAGAGGTGTTCCAGGCACGTCCAGCTGGGAGGAGACCTCGGGGAAGACCCAGGACTAGGTGGAGAGATTATATCTCCACACTGGCCTGGGAACGCCTCGGGATTCCCCAGTCAGAGCTGGCTAATGTTGCCCGGGAAAGGGAAGTTTGGGGTCCCCTGCTAGAGCTGCTACCCCCGCGACCCGACCCCGGATAAGCGGTTGAAGATGAGATGAGATAAAAACGTCTGTGCAAGTCTTGCATTCATGTTTATTTGTCATCAAGATTGAATGGGGAGAATGAAGGAGAGAAAGACTTATATGTAAAAACACGAAATAGTGATGTTAAGGTGAGTTGAGAGAGGTTGAGTGTTTAATGTTTTGTTAATAGATACCAATGAGAATGACTAACTATGACATGTAATCCAATACCAATGAGAATGACTAACTATGACATGTAATCCAATACCAATGAGAATGACTAACTATGACATGTAATCCAATACCAATGAGAATGACTAACTATGACATGTAATCCAATACCAATGAGAATGACTAACTATGACATGTAATCCAATACCAATGAGAATGACTAACTATGACATGTAATCCAATACCAATGAGAATGACTAACTATGACATGTAATCCAATACCAATGAGAATGACTAACTATGACATGTAATCCAATACCAATGAGAATGACTAACTATGACATGTAATCCAATACCAATGAGAATGACTAACTATGACATGTAATCCAATACCAATGAGAATGACTAACTATGACATGTAATCCAATACCAATGAGAATGACTAACTATGACATGTAATCCAATACCAATGAGAATGACTAACTATGACATGTAATCCAATACCAATGAGAATGACTAACTATGACATGTAATCCAATACCAATGAGAATGACTAACTATGACATGTAATCCAATACCAATGAGAATGACTAACTATGACATGTAATCCAATACCAATGAGAATGACTAACTATGACATGTAATCCAATACCAATAATGACTAACTATGACATAACAATACCAATGAGAATGACTAACTATGACATGTAATCCAATACCAATGAGAATGACTAACTATGACATGTAATCCAATACCAATGAGAATGACTAACTATGACATGTAATCCAATACCAATGAGAATGACTAACTATGACATGTAATCCAATACCAATGAGAATGACTAACTATGACATGTAATCCAATACCAATGAGAATGACTAACTATGACATGTAATCCAATACCAATGAGAATGACTAACTATGACATGTAATCCAATACCAATGAGAATGACTAACTATGACATGTAATCCAATACCAATGAGAATGACTAACTATGACATGTAATCCAATACCAATGAGAATGACTAACTATGACATGTAATCCAATACCAATGAGAATGACTAACTATGACATGTAATCCAATACCAATGAGAATGACTAACTATGACATGTAATCCAATACCAATGAGAATGACTAACTATGACATGTAATCCAATACCAATGAGAATGACTAACTATGACATGTAATCCAATACCAATGAGAATGACTAACTATGACATGTAATCCAATACCAATGAGAATGACTAACTATGACATGTAATCCAATACCAATGAGAATGACTAACTATGACATGTAATCCAATACCAATGAGAATGACTAACTATGACATGTAATCCAATACCAATGAGAATGACTAACTATGACATGTAATCCAATACCAATGAGAATGACTAACTATGACATGTAATCCAATACCAATGAGAATGACTAACTATGACATGTAATCCAATACCAATGAGAATGACTAACTATGACATGTAATCCAATACCAATGAGAATGACTAACTATGACATGTAATCCAATACCAATGAGAATGACTAACTATGACATGTAATCCAATACCAATGAGAATGACTAACTATGACATGTAATCCAATACCAATGAGAATGACTAACTATGACATGTAATCCAATACCAATGAGAATGACTAACTATGACATGTAATCCAATACCAATGAGAATGACTAACTATGACATGTAATCCAATACCAATGAGAATGACTAACTATGACATGTAATCCAATACCAATGAGAATGACTAACTATGACATGTAATCCAATACCAATGAGAATGACTAACTATGACATGTAATCCAATACCAATGAGAATGACTAACTATGACATGTAATCCAATACCAATGAGAATGACTAACTATGACATGTAATCCAATACCAATGAGAATGACTAACTATGACATGTAATCCAATACCAATGAGAATGACTAACTATGACATGTAATCCAATACCAATGAGAATGACTAACTATGACATGTAATCCAATACCAATGAGAATGACTAACTATGACATGTAATCCAATACCAATGAGAATGACTAACTATGACATGTAATCCAATACCAATGAGAATGACTAACTATGACATGTAATCCAATACCAATGAGAATGACTAACTATGACATGTAATCCAATACCAATGAGAATGACTAACTATGACATGTAATCCAATACCAATGAGAATGACTAACTATGACATGTAATCCAATACCAATGAGAATGACTAACTATGACATGTAATCCAATACCAATGAGAATGACCAATGAGAATGACTAACTATGACATGTAATCCAATACCAATGAGAATGACTAACTATGACATGTAATCCAATACCAATGAGAATGACTAACTATGACATGTAATCCAATACCAATGAGAATGACTAACTATGACATGTAATCCAATACCAATGAGAATGACTAACTATGACATGTAATCCAATACCAATGAGAATGACTAACTATGACATGTAATCCAATACCAATGAGAATGACTAACTATAACATGTAATCCAATACCAATGAGAATGACTAACTATAACATGTAATCCAATACCAATGAGAATGACTAACTATAACATGTAATCCAATACCAATGAGAATGACTAACTATAACATGTAATCCAATACCAATGAGAATGACTAACTATAACATGTAATCCAATACCAATGAGAATGACTAACTATAACATGTAATCCAATACCAATGAGAATGACTAACTATAACATGTAATCCAATACCAATGAGAATGACTAACTATAACATGTAATCCAATACCAATGAGAATGACTAACTATAACATGTAATCCAATACCAATGAGAATGACTAACTATAACATGTAATCCAATACCAATGAGAATGACTAACTATAACATGTAATCCAATACCAATGAGAATGACTAACTATAACATGTAATCCAATACCAATGAGAATGACTAACTATAACATGTAATCCAATACCAATGAGAATGACTAACTATAACTAATCCAATACCAATGAGAATGACTAACTATAACATGTAATCCAATACCAATGAGAATGACTAACTATAACATGTAATCCAATACCAATGAGAATGACTAACTATAACATGTAATCCAATACCAATGAGAATGACTAACTATAACATGTAATCCAATACCAAGAGAATGACTAACTATAACATGTAATCCAATACCAATGAGAATGACTAACTATAACATGTAATCCAATACCAATGAGAATGACTAACTATAACATGTAATCCAATACCAATGAGAATGACTAACTATAACATGTAATCCAATACCAATGAGAATGACTAACTATAACATGTAATCCAATACCAATGAGAATGACTAACTATAACATGTAATCCAATACCAATGAGAATGATTAACTATAACATGTAATCCAATACCAATGAGAATGACTAACTATAACATGTAATCCAATACCAATGAGAATGACTAACTATAACATGTAATCCAATACCAATGAGAATGATTAACTATAACATGTAATCCAATACTAATGAGAATGACTAACTATAACATGTAACCTGCCACACTAACCTGTTGTTCTAATGTCTGGATACGCTCCTGGTCTCTCCTTCTGCTCTCCTCCAGCTCTCTTCCCAACTTCCAACTGTCCTTAATCTTCTCTTCCAGTAGGCCATTTAGCCTGACTATCTCCTGCTGTAACAACCCGGTGTTGGCTGAGGCAGACCCGGGCAGCAAGGCAGGGTGACTCCCAGGCTCCAGTACAGGCCTGGGTCTCACTGTACTTCCCAGACCTGAAGCACTTGACTCATTCAGCCTCTGACACAAATCCCTCACATATTCCTCCCGGCTCAAGTCATACTTCTGCCATTTGGAGTTCAGACCTTCCACCTATGAATAAATAGAGAAATGAGTTAAGCTAACAATAGCACGAATACACAATGACAAGGTTGGATCTTTATTTGTGTGGTCGGGAGTCTGGGTGCACAATTTCCTTTCTCCCTAAATTCCCAGAAATAATATTTTAAAGGTAACGCATCATTCACTTCTGAATTCAGGAAATGACTATCTGTGATTTCTGCACCACCTGGAAATGTCGGGGGAATTACTAGCATTGTGCAACTCTAGTTTCTAAAGTACAATGTATTCTTGCTTACATATGCCACTCTTTGTTTCAGCAAATGGTTCTCTGCTTGAAGTTTGCTGACCAGGGAGTCGACGCGGTCAGCTTCAGAAAAGTCCAAAATCTGACCATGAAAAACGGAAACAAAAGATTGAAGTTAAACACCCAGACGTCCAACATGAAACAACACATACACCTTGTCTGATGAGTGCTAAGTGGCAGATACAAGGAGTGTGTATGCTTATTTTAAACAGATTGCTGTCCACATCTCTGCATTAGATGTTAGCACTTATAAGGATAACCTGTGGCTGTGAGTTTGATTGGACAACATTACTGTAAATGAATTTCAATACACACAGTTTGGGAGACAACTCAGTGATGACCACTTTATTACACGCGTCTCATATACTGTTGTTACGCCACACACCTCTTTTGCCTTTTTCTGCACCTCCACCTCCTCTGTCACGGTCTCTCCTACAGTCGTTGGTCTCTCTAGTCGGGCCAGTAGCTCTTGACACACCCTGACCGTTGCTCCCAGTTGGCCCCTGAGCTGGTCAGCCTCTTCAGCCAGTGAAGTGCACAGGACGGCCCTAGTAGCCTGGACCCGATCCCTATCGGCCAGGGCCAAACGGAGCCTGTTAATCTCCTGGTCCTTCTCGTGGTCCGGACGACGGGTTATACGCTCTATCTCTCGCTCCTTCTCCCACAAATCCTGTTGCAACCGTTGTATTTGCTGTGGAGGAGAGATGGGTGAGCCTGAGTGTCAAATGCTAATCAAATGCTAATCAAATGCTAATCAAATGCTAATCAAATGCTAAATATAGGTTGTCAGACATTTCTGATTGACAATTTTGCCTTATAAATGTTTTATTTATTGAACTATAACTTTGATGTGATAATAAAGTGATGATGTTTGGGGAATTTAGTTAAAACAACACTAAATAAAATGCAATTTGTGATATTTTTCAAAGCGGTTTATCTTACCCAACCTGATTGATTTGTTGACTAAATTCCCTTTATATTTACTAGTTACAGATTAGGGTCCAAACCAAGTCTTTCATTGTGTCAAAACAATTGTCTCAATTTATACCATTTACTCTGTAAGTTTTAATATTTTATAAGTTTCAATATTTTAAAAGTTATTATATTTTAATACTATTACTTAATACTAAGTAGTACTATTAAAGGCGTCAACTTGCATGTTTTATTGCCGTATTTAATATTTAATTCACACCGTAAACATTTATAATATACCATGTAGTCATTATACTCACTTGTTGGCATAACTGCGTGTTTTATTGCTGTATTTAATATTTAAACATTTATAATATACCATGTAGTCATTATACTCACTTGTTGGCATAACTGCGTGTTTTATTGCTGTATTTAATATTTAAACATTTATAATATACCATGTAGTCATTATACTCACTTGTTGGCATAACTGCCGTGTTTTATTGCTGTATTTAATATTTAAACATGTAGTCATTATACTCACTTGTTGGCATAACTTTGCATGTTTTATTGGTGTATTTAATATTTAAACATGTATAATATACCATGTAGTCATTATACTCACTTGTTGGCATAACTTTGCATGTTTTATTGCTGTATTTATTATTTAAACATGTATAATATACCATTTAGTCATTATACTCACTTGTTGGCATAACTCTGCATGTTCTGTCGCATTTGTTTCTGTGTCTTTCCATTTTTGCTTCAGTTTGCAGATTTCTTTGCATAAACTTTCCAGTAGAGATTTGGACGGTCCAATAACAACTGGGTCATATCCCTCCACATTAATACACGTGTTCTCATATTTGCCCAACTGAGACTTTAAATCTGCTATTAAATGGTCTCTTTTGCAGATGTTCTTGGTTAATGTGTCCATTTCCAGTTGAGTTTCATGGTAGAATGTGTTGAGGGTGTTCCAGCTCCGTATCTTGGCCTTCAGATCATCATTATCCAAATTAATATCCATTATCTGTATTAATTAATCCCAGGTAGTTTATGAGCGTTTATAATAGATTAAAAAATGAGTCCAAATCAATACAGGTTCATATATCTGCTCTGATTACGTGTCTGCTCGTTAACCAACATGTCTTCACACATGTACTGAGGAGATGTAGATATATGTATAGAGATATATGTATAGATGTATATCCAGCCTGTATTACAGGGGGTTTCCTACCAGAGGGACTTCCCCCAATCAGACGGACTTTTATTCAACTCGGTAAAACTCCTTTCCGAGTTCTGTCCATTATAGTCATAATAATATTATTCCTATATAGTCATAATAATATACAATAACACATATAGTTTATTCCCTTAATATTAGTTCAGAGTACTGGACTCACTTTTAACAGAATAAAATATCCGGAGCATGAACGAATCCACATGCGCATAACATTTCCGGTACCAGACGCCATAGACATAATAAAGATTAGACGCCGCATCGGCTGCTGGACTCAAGAAATGCGGCCGCCATCTTGGAGCGGTCGTACTCCTAGTTGGTAGCAGCAGCAGATACCAGATGCCACAGCACTGTGCAGCATATTCCTGCTTAAATGCGGCCGCCATCTTGGACCGGTCGTACTCCTAGTTGGTAGCAGCAGCAGATACCAGATGCCACAGCACTGTGCAGCATATTCCTGCTTAAATGCGGCCGCCATCTTGGACCGGTCGTACTCCTAGTTGCGTATGTGATTCCATCACAAGACATAGTGAAGGTTTGATTTATTATCTTTTTTTAATCGTTGTATATTAAGGTTGCTTTGTTCAATTTTTCTGTATTATGTAAAGTGTCTTTGAGCACTGTGAAAAGCGCTATATAAATATGTATTATTTTTTTATTATTATTATAAGGTGCTGAGAGCTGCAAAGAGGGTGATCCGCCGAGCTTCAACAATCCAAGCTCCTAAAGGTGTCGACAGTCACACACATCGTCGGAGAGGAGATTGGAACGGAGGATGTTTTTCTGCTGGGGAACACATTGAGGAGACCCAGATTGGCATCGACAACCATCATTCAGACTTGTTGTCATTGGTTGTGTCTGTGTTTCTCAAGCTAAGGCTGAACCACATTGCCAAACTCACCTCTCTTGAACTGCAAAAAGGGAGCACGAGAAAGAGGCTCTGCAGAACAGTCCTCTTCCAGGGGTTTTAATGGTGTCTGTGTGTGTGTCAAAAACAGGAACCATGGCTGGTTTATGTTCTTCTAAGATATTCAGTGTATGTGTATGTATGTATGTTATATCACAGATATCGTTCTACCATGTTATGGGTCTAGAGTTTCACAGCATCCAGAACAGGTGTCACGAGTGGTGTGGGGGCGTGGCTGCACAGTATTATTTCGGAGTCACTTCCTTGTTTACCTTTTGTCAGTCACAGCTGTTTGGTGTAATCATTAGTGGGCTATAAAGGGTTGCGAGCAAGTCACCACGTTGCTTCGCATTAATTAATGTCAAACGTATTGACTAGAGGTGAGTGTTTATTGCTGTGGTTATTCTGTACTTTGTAAGACGCTATATGCGTTTATATTATTTGTATAATTTAATATGTATATTAGCTATTAACATTATTTACATATCAAATATTCTATCCTCTCATGGTCTCTCTGGTTGGTACTGTTTATATTATTTGTATAATTTAATATGTATATTAGCTATTAACATTATTTACATATCAAATATTCTATCCTCTCATGGTCTCTCTGGTTGGTACTGTTTATATTATTTGTATAATTTAATATGTATATTAGCTATTATTAACATTAACATTATTTACATATTACATATTCTAGCTACTCATGGTCTCTCTTTTTGGTACTGTTTATATTATTCATATTCTTTAATATGTATATTAGCTAGTACATTAACATAATTTACATATTACATATTCTAGCTACTCATGGTCTCTCTGGTTGGTACTGTTTGAATTATTCATATTCTTTAATATGTGTATTAGCTGTTGTTTCTGCACATTATTTACATATTGCATATTCTATCTACTCATTATTTGTTTTGTAAACAGGCTTTGCAAATAAAACGTGTAATCCATGTCTTGTTTTACTGTAAATATATGGAGTTCAATATCACTTGAAATGTTTTTAATAAAAACTGATTAAGTTAAGCACCTGAACTAGTATTAACTTAAATACAAAAACCCAGGTAAGAAAAAACATACTAAGAAAAGTCTCAGACACATCACCAGACAAATTCCTTTTTGATGAAAGCGTGGATGTGCTTCACCCAAGTCCGTGGTAACGAAATATCCTCTAGATGGCGCTATAGGATGAGTATCTTGTTATCTTACTTGGCAATTAACCTCTTTCTGATTCAAGTTGTTTTCTTTTTCTATTAAACCTAATTAAAAGCATATTTTTTTTCAAAAAACACCCCTAACACAAGCCAGTCTGGGTTCTGCCTGACACCCCTATGCGACCCAGGGTTCTACCTGACACCACTAACATGACCCAGGGTTCTGCCTGACACCCCTATGTGACCCAGGGTTCTACCTGACACCCCTATGTGACCCAGGGTTCTACCTGACACCCCTATGTGACCCAGGGTTCTACCTGACACCACTAACATGACCCAGGGTTCTGCCTGACACCCCTATGTGACCCAGGGTTCTACCTGACACCACTAACATGACCCAGGGTTCTGCCTGACACCCCTATGTGACCCAGGGTTCTACCTGACACCCCTATGTGACCCAGGGTTCTACCTGACACCCCTATGTGACCCAGGGTTCTACCTGACACCCCTATGGGACCCAGGGTTCTACCTGACACCCCTATGTGACCCAGGGTTCTACCTGACACCACTAACATGACCCAGGGTTCTGCCTGACACCCCTATGTGACCCAGGGTTCTACCTGACACCCCTATGTGACCCAGGGTTCTACCTGACACCCCTATGTGACCCAGGGTTCTACCTGACACCCCTATGTGACCCAGGGTTCTACCTGACACCCCTATGGGACCCAGTGTTCTACCTGACACCCCTATGTGACCCCATGTGTCTATGCCTCACTTCACTTTGTTGGATATTTAGGTGAGTTTTGTCTTTGTTGAAAATTGTTACTGTTGTTTCAAATATTTAGTAAGTCGCTATATTGCACATTTGAATTTAAAACAGTACATTTTTCGCCGTTCTCGGTTTGTTTAAATGTTCAATATAATTAACCTTGTTCGGAACGGATCTATACGCTCTCTGCCTGGCTTCCTGCACTTCACCTCCCAATATACGGGCGAGAATAATCCACCTTAGAATTGGAAGGCCTGTAGAGCCTGACGGTGGGAGTTCTCCTCTGGGATTGGACTGATCGTTCTGAGAGAATCTCCCCTGTCGCCCCACAGAGCGTTACATCACTGTTGGCTGATACACCAATAGCCTCAGTATGCCAATGTAGACATGTTATTGAAAATGTGTAGGTTATTAAACCGTTTGAACATTGATAATTTGATCAATGACGTGGCTAAACTCTGATTCAGGGTGAGAGTAAATAAACCTGCTTATACATTACTGGTATTTTCCATAGAAGCAAATACCGTCATGTTATATGAATTGGTAAATGGCTGAGTAAAATAACTCTCTTTAGCTATAAAGTCATTTAAAAAAGATTATGTACACGGTAGATAAATCCCATTTCCCATAATGTCACGATGTCATAATGTCCGCCATAATTCGCAATTAAATTCATAAAAAAGTGGGAGAACTTGCACTATTGGTGGCTGACTAAATACTTTTGCCCCACTGTATGTTCCCTCAGTTCCCCATGTCATCATCATCTTCAACCGCTTATCCGAGGGTCACGGGTGTAGCAGCTCTAGCAGGGGACCCCAAACTTCCCTTTCCCTGCCAACATTAGCCAGCTCCGACTGGGGAATCCCGAGGCGTTCCCAGGCCAGTGTGGATATATAAAGGTAAAGTTTATGCAACACCGCCCCGCTGCTCCGATTCTCCGGCCAATCTCATGCTCCATTGTCCCCTCACTCGCGAACAAGACCCCGAGGTACTTAAACTCCTTCACTTGGGGTAAGGACTCCAATCCACCGGTTTCCAACTGAGAGTCATGGCCTCAGATTTAGATGTGCTAATCCTCATCCCAGCCGCTTCACACTCGGCTGCGAACCGATCCAGTGTGTGCTGCAGGTCACCGACCGATGAAGCCATCAGGACCACATCATCTGCAAAAAGCAGTGATGTAACCATCAGCTCACTGAACAAAAACCCCGTCCCACCATGACTACGCCTTTCGGCAGTAAGTCGGATTCGTTCCCGGTGGGGGTTGGCCTCCGCCAGGGCTGCGCTTTGTCACCAATCCTGTTTGTGATATTCATGGACAGAATATCAAGGCGTAGTCATGGTGGGGAGGGGTTTCCGTTCCCCATGTCTTTGTGCTTCATTGTTAAATGTCAAGTCTGTCGTAGCAGGTGAGTCTGTTACTTGTAGACCCACAAAACATAGAACCCTGTCTGCATCTAGTTCGGTTTGTGACACATAATCTGTTTATTATAGGTTATATAACCTTAATTTCCTTTAAAGTGAAAAAAATCATAGCATCCCAGTTAATTTGTACAAAGCTCAGTAAAGCGTGTTTAAAGTTTGTGGAAGAACGGTGAGGAATTCGTAAATAATTCCTTTATTTAGTTTTGACTTCATGATTACAATATGAACAACCGACAGCTTTGTCTCTGTCTGTAAAAAGTAAACAATTATTTCACTACCACGATTAAAATGTAGTACAACTGGAATTTGTTACAATAAAGTACAACACAATATCAAATTGTGAAATTAAATGCTAACAAGTTAAAAAATGCATTAAATATTTCTCACCTCTCAATCTGTACTATTTCTAAGCCTAATTTGTTTATTCACGTAAACAACATTTGATGTCCAAAGAATCTTAACAACCCTACTTGACAGATTGTACCTGAGGTCCGATACATATTATTTGAAGCAAGTGGAGAGAGTACAGTGTAGATCAAGAGAGACAGAACTTGGTTGTAGGCTTATCGCCGCAAACGTAACTCCGTACGCTCCTGGTCAGGCATCATCAAATGACCCATTGGATTTGGATCGTCCCCAACATCCTGGAGTAAATATTCCTCATCACTATCACAGGAAGTGTCATCGTTCTGACAATCTGGATCTTGTTTTGGTTGCTTCTCACTCTCTTTGCTCTCACTGGTATCACTCTCACTGGTATCACTCTCTTTGCTCTCACTGGTATCACTCTCTTTGCTCTCACTGGTATCACTCTCTTTGCTCTCACTGGTATCACTCTCTTTACTTTCACTGGTATCACTCTCTTTGATCTCACTGGTATCACTCTCTTTGCTTTCACTGGTATCACTCTCTTTGCGTTCACTGGTATCACTCTCTTTGATCTCACTGGTATCACTCTCTTTGCTCTCACTGGTATCACTCTTTTTGCTCTCACTGGTATCACTCTCTTTGCTTTCACTGGTATCACTCTCTTTGCTTTCACTGGTATCACTCTCTTTGATCTCACTGGTATCACTCTCTTTGCTTTCACTGGTATCACTCTCTTTGATCTCACTGGTATCACTCTCTTTGCTCTCACTGGTATCACTCTCTTTACTTTCACTGGTATCACTCTCTTTGATCTCACTGGTATCACTCTCTTTGCTTTCACTGGTATCACTCTCTTTGATCTCACTGGTATCACTCTCTTTGCTCTCACTGGTATCACTCTTTTTGCTCTCACTGGTATCACTCTCTTTGCTTTCACTGGTATCACTCTCTTTGCTTTCACTGGTATCACTCTCTTTGCTTTCACTGGTACTGTTACTGGTGTCACTAGTATCCTTGCTCTCACTGGTATCGCTGCTCTCTGAACTTTCACTGCTCTCACTGCTTTCTGATCTGTCACCACAATCACTGTCAACAGTACTGTCATTACGGGAAACAGCACTGACACTGGTATTATTGTCCATACTGGTCTCTTTCAGAGGTTCAAAGGAGGTTCTGAGGAGGTTCTCTACAACTGCTAAGGTCTCTTTGCTCTGTCCTGCATTGCCAGGCTGGCTGTGAATCACTGTCATGGGTGTAGATCGGGGTGTGCTCTGTTTCACAGCGTGTCCTGTTTGCCTGATGACTTCAGAGCTGCTCTTTATCTCTGCACTTACGACTTCGATGCCGAACAGTCTGATCCAATTCTAGAGAAGTGGACAATAGAGGGTTAAATAATGCTTGTTTATTGGGAGTTAATTTTTAGATTTGGTGCAATGATTATTTATTAGTATAGGATTCCTATTACAAGGACATGACATAACATATGACAGTATACATAATGACATGACATAACATATAACAGTAGACATAACGACATGACATAACATATGACAGTAGACATAACGACATGACATAACATATGAAAGTAGACATAACAACATGACATAAAATATGCAGTAGACATAATGACATGACATAACATATGACAGTAGACATAACGACATGACATAACATATGAAAGTAGACATAACAACATGACATAAAATATGCAGAAGACATAATGACATGACATAACATATGACAGTAGACATAACGACATGACATAACATATGAAAGTAGACATAACAACATGACATAAAATATGCAGTAGACATAATGACATGACATAACATATGACAGTAGACATAACGACATGATATAACATATGACAGTAGACATAATGACATGACATAATATATGACTGTAGACATAATGACCTGAAATAACATATGACATAACATATGATATTAGACATAACATATGACATAACATATGACATGACATACTACATGACAGTAGACATAACGACCTGACATAGCATATGACATAACATATGACTTGACATGACATAACATATGACAGTAGACATAACGACATGACATAATATATGACAGTAGACATAACGACATGAGATAACATAGGACATAAAATATGATAGTAGACATAACAAATGGCATACCATATGACATGACATAACATATGACATAACATATGATAGTAGACATAAAATATGACATAACATATGACAGTGGACATAACGACATGACATAACATATGACATAACATATGATGGTTGACATAACATATGACAGTAGACATAATGACATGACATAACATATGACAGTAGACATACTGACGTGACATAACATATGACAGTAGACATAACGACATGACATAACATATGACATAACATATGACATGACATAACATATGATAGTAGACATTGCATATGACAGTAGACATAACGACATGACATAACATATGTCATAACATATAATGGTAGACATAACACATGACATAACATATGATAGTACTAGGGGTGGGACGATACAGTTCTCACACAATTCGATACGATATTCAATACAAGGTTCACGGTTCGTTATTTTTCGATTCGATAACAAAAATCGAAAACTCTTTATTTTTATATAATTGTTTCAAATTATGTACATTTTAAATGTCTCTTTAGGAATATTTCTAATAAAAAATAAAAAGTTCACACAGAAGGCACAAACCTAAAATAAATCTAGCAAATGCCTTGTGTAACAAAACATTATATTTATTTTTATAAACGTGTTGCAATTAAATAAGACTGTTAATGTCTCTTTAGGAATACTTAATTCTAAAATAAAATAAAAAGTTCACGCAGAATGCACAAGACTAGAAGAAATCTGACAAATTCCTCATGTAACAAAACGTATATATGTCCCCTCAAAGGGACATATTTTTGTAAGAAAAATTAAGTAGTAAACATTCTGTGGGGAGAGAATCTTTGAGAAGTAACAATATCTCCCGCAGTGGAAAAGATCTGTTCACTGCTTAACTGCCCTGCAAAGCTTACAAATAGTATTGTTCCTGTCCACTACTCGCTTATCATTCTCAGACTTCCCCGGAAAGCCAAAATGCTTCCATACTGGCGAACGCAGCGAACATATAACATCCTCAATTCCGAGTGTTTCGCAACCACCTGCAGCCACCTTTTTTCTGGTCTGAGCGCGAGCAACGGCATTGGCACAAAAGACGAGGATCGCGCCCCCTGCTGTATATTTAAAAATAATAATTGCATTTATTAAATGGTGATTTAGACATACGAATTGGATTCAATGTAACATATTTTTTCGATTTGTTGCGAATTTGCCCTCGATATGAATCGTAAAATACTCCTATCACGATCGATCAAAATTCGATTATTTGTCCCACACCTAGATAGTAGACATAACATATGACATAACATATGATAGTACACATAACATATGACATAACATATGACATGACATATGACAGTAGACATAAGGACAAATGCATTGCTTGACTCACCTTTCTAATGTTTTCTTCACTACCTTTACTGTTGTCTCTTGTATCTCCATCAGTATTGGAGGGGGTCTGTTACAACAACCCACCATAAGATAAATGCCAATATTGTGGTGTTACATAATGTATTAATGCTTGTGTCTTTGTTGTATTGTGTGAATATATGTTTGACAAGACTTTACCCAGTCCTCAAATGATTCGCTCATGCTCTCTGAAGACTGACTCTCAGATGACTGTGTAAACATGAACAGTTTACTGTAAACATGGAGAACCATGATGGTTTTTTTACAAATATAATTTTACACAAACAAATCAAATATTGTACTGCTTTACTTGTCACTCACCTCTGATGTGGATTCCAATGACTCAGAACTCTGAAAAATAATATTTGAGATAATAAAAGCCACAGAACATGGACATATATGATAATTGGAAAATAATCTAACCCTAATTTAAGAAGAGGGGGTTCTTATCTAATAAAAGTATTACTGTTCTGAGACAGTGTGTACATTTCTACAGATACGTTCTTGCCAATCCAGTCAATGTCAATACCTTTGAGAGGATAATGTTTTATAACGTCTATCAAATTGGATGTTATATATATATATATATGAGAGAGAGAGAGAGAGAGAGAGAGAGAGAGAAAGTCTTTAACAATCCATTCAGAAGGCTCTTGGAAACTATTTATAAATATGCAAACTAATGAAATGTACCAAAATAAATGAGAATAGTACATTTATAATTAACAAATGTGATTATTTATCTAAAGGTATATTCCCTTTGTACCAGTGCAATTGAACTTGCTATGCTTTAAATTCTAACCGTCTGAACTGTTGATATTTTTCTATTTAACCCACTTTTAGCTCTGAAGTATCACTTTGATTCGAACATTGTGAGACTGACAAATGGAACTTTTGAGTTTGAGTCTGATGAAACATAATCACATTTCTTAAACATTCACATTAGCCCAAACAAGCTGTTGTAACACAAGTACATAGATGTACACATGCTCTGCCAAATGCAATCCATACATTCGGTTTGGCATATTTGTATATAATACCCTATCTATTAGCTTTTATGACTTTGGCATATTTGTATATAATACCCTAGCTGTTAGCTTTCTCACTTTGGCGTATATGTATATAATACCCTAGCTGTTAGCTTTCTG
>CM055742.1:18994588-19019588 GCA_029465975.1 Dallia pectoralis | reverse complement strand
ACCGTACCAGCAGTACCAGCAGTACCAGCAGTACCAACCGTACCAGCAGTACCAGCAGTACCAACCGTACCAGCAGTACCAGCCGTACCAGCAGTACCAGCCGTACCAGCAGTACCAGCCGTACCAGCAGTACCAGCCGTACCAGCAGTACCAACCGTACCAGCAGTACCAGCAGTACCAACCGTACCAGCAGTACCAACCGTACCAGCAGTACCAACCGTACCAGCAGTACCAACCGTACCAGCCACATTTCTAAATGTGTAAACT
This sequence comes from Dallia pectoralis, assembly GCA_029465975.1. Classification (NCBI taxonomy): domain Eukaryota; kingdom Metazoa; phylum Chordata; class Actinopteri; order Esociformes; family Umbridae; genus Dallia; species Dallia pectoralis. Next base: position 19,019,321 of record CM055742.1, on the reverse strand, counting down.
TTGATTCAGTGTAAAGAAGAGTAACATGGAACTGATTTTTTTTGTTAAGACAATACAAACTTTTTCAATATTAAAAAGGATGATAGCAAAATGTGATTGCTTTAAACATAGCAGAGTCTTGCTAAATGCTGATTATAGCTGCATTCCATCCCATCTCTACAAGCTGATGTAATGAATTATTTCCTGTAGAAGCATATTTGTCTCGTTCTAAATCATCTTACTGAATTCCATGTGTTAACATGTAATTAGAGATAATATACATCACATTGGTACTGCTGCCTTAGTAGAAAACCACATCTCTCATGAGCTGTGTTGTGCTGGTTTAACCACAGGGGAACATTGACATAAAAATACATAATTGCTCTCCTCCTACAGTCTCTTATACTGGGATGGGAATGTGTCTATAGTAGAGGGCTGGTTAGCTAAACACATGTCAGATTCCACATTATAATGTGTCTATAGTAGAGGGCTGGTTAGCCAAACACATGTAATATTCCACATTATAATGTGTCTATAGTAGAGGGCTGGTTAGCCAAACATGGGTAAGATTCCACATTATAATGTGTCTATAGTAGAGGGCTGGTTAGCTAAACACATGTAAGATTCCACATTATAATGTGTCTATAGTAGAGGGCTGGTTAGCCAAACATGGGTAAGATTCCACATTATAATGTGTCTATAGTAGAGGGCTGGTTAGCTAAACACATGTAATATTCCACATTATAATGTGTCTATAGTAGAGGGCTGGTTAGCCAAACATGGGTAAGATTCCACATTATAATGTGTCTATAGTAGAGGGCTGGTTAGCTAAACACATGTAATATTCCACATTATAATGTGTCTATAATAGAGGGCTGGTTAGCTAAACACAGGTAATATTCCACATTATAATGTGTCTATAGTAGAGGGCTGGTTAGCTAAACACATGTAATATTCCACATTATAATGTGTCTATAGTAGAGGGCTGGTTAGTCAAACACAGGTAAGATTCCACATTATAATATGTCTATAGTAGAGGGCTGGTTAGCTAAACACATGTAATATTCCACATTATAATGTGTCTATAGTAGAGGGCTGGTTAGCTAAACACATGTAATATTCCACATTATAATGTGTCTATAGTAGAGGGCTGGTTAGTCAAACACAGGTAAGAGGATTCCACATTATAATGTGTCTATAGTAGAGGGCTGGTTAGCCAAACACAGGTAAGATTCCACATTATAATGTGTCTATAGTAGAGGGCTGGTTAGTCAAACACATGTAATATTCCACATTATAATGTGTCTATAGTAGAGGGCTGGTTAGCTAAACACATGTAATATTCCACATTATAATGTGTCTATAGTAGAGGGCTGGTTAGCCAAACACAGGTAAGATTCCAAATTATAATGTGTCTATAGTAGAGGGCTGGTTAGCTAAACACATGTAATATTCCACATTATAATGTGTCTATAGTAGAGGGCTGGTTAGCCAAACACATGTAATATTCCACATTATAATGTGTCTATAGTAGAGGGCTGGTTAGCCAAACATGGGTAAGATTCCACATTATAATGTGTCTATAGTAGAGGGCTGGTTAGTCAAACACAGGTAAGAGGATTCCACATTATAATGTGTCTATAGTAGAGGGCTGGTTAGTCAAACACAGGTAAGATTCCACATTATAATGTGTCTATAGTAGAGGGCTGGTTAGTCAAACACAGGTAAGAAGATTCCACATTATAATGTGTCTATAGTAGAGGGCTGGTTAGTCAAACACAGGTAAGATTCCACATTATAATGTGTCTATAGTAGAGGGCTGGTTAGCCAAACACATGTAATATTCCACATTATAATGTGTCTATAGTAGAGGGCTGGTTAGCTAAACACATGTAATATTCCACATTATAATGTGTCTATAGTAGAGGGCTGGTTAGCTAAACACATGTAATATTCCACATTATAATGTGTCTATAGTAGAGGGCTGGTTAGCCAAACACAGGTAAGATTCCACATTATAATGTGTCTATAGTAGAGGGCTGGTTAGTCAAACACAGGTAAGAGGATTCCACATTATAATGTGTCTATAGTAGAGGGCTGGTTAGCCAAACACAGGTAAGATTCCACATTATAATGTGTCTATAGTAGAGGGCTGGTTAGCCAAACACAGGTAAGATTCCAAATTATAATGTGTCTATAGTAGAGGGCTGGTTAGCTAAACACATGTAATATTCCACATTATAATGTGTCTATAGTAGAGGGCTGGTTAGCCAAACACATGTAAGATTCCACATTATAATGTGTCTATAGTAGAGGGCTGGTTAGCTAAACACATGTAATATTCCACATTATAATGTGTCTATAGTAGAGGGCTGGTTAGCCAAACATGGGTAAGATTCCACATTATAATGTGTCTATAGTAGAGGGCTGGTTAGTCAAACACAGGTAAGATTCCACATTATAATGTGTCTATAGTAGAGGGCTGGTTAGTCAAACACAGGTAAGAAGATTCCACATTATAATGTGTCTATAGTAGAGGGCTGGTTAGTCAAACACAGGTAAGATTCCACATTATAATGTGTCTATAGTAGAGGGCTGGTTAGCCAACATGGGTAAGATTCCACATTATAATGTGTCTATAGTAGGGCTGGTTAGCCAAACAGGTAAGATTCCACATTATAATGTGTCTATAGTAGAGGGCTGGTTAGTCAAACACAGGTAAGATTCCACATTATAATGTGTCTAGGTAAGATTCCACATTATAATGTGTCTATAGTAGAGGGCTGGTTAGTCAAACACAGGTAAGATTCCACATTATAATGTGTCTATAGTAGAGGGCTGGTTAGTCAAACACAGGTAAGAGATTCCACATTATAATGTGTCTATAGTAGAGGGCTGGTTAGCCAAACACAGGTAAGATTCCACATTATAATGTGTCTATAGTAGAGGGCTGGTTAGCCAAACAAACACATGTAATATTCCACATTATAATGTGTCTATAGTAGAGGGCTGGTTAGTCAAACACATGTAATATTCCACATTATAATGTGTCTATAGTAGAGGGCTGGTTAGCCAAACACAGGTAAGATTCCACATTATAATGTGTCTATAGTAGAGGGCTGGTTAGTCAAACACAGGTAAGATTCCACATTATAATGTGTCTATAGTAGAGGGCTGGTTAGTCAAACACAGGTAAGATTCCACATTATAATGTGTCTATAGTAGAGGGCTGGTTAGCCAAACACAGGTAAGATTCCACATTATAATGTGTCTATAGTAGAGGGCTGGTTAGAGGGCTGGTTAGTCAAACACAGGTAAGATTCCACATTATAATGTGTCTATAGTAGAGGGCTGGTTAGCTAAACACAAACACATGTAATATTCCACATTATAATGTGTCTATAGTAGAGGGCTGGTTAGCTAAACACATGTAAGATTCCACATTATAATGTGTCTATAGTAGAGGGCTGGTTAGTCAAACACAGGTAAGATTCCACATTATAATGTGTCTATAGTAGAGGGCTGGTTAGTCAAACACAGGTAAGATTCCACATTATAATGTGTCTATAGTAGAGGGCTGGTTAGCCAAACATGGGTAAGATTCCACATTATAATGTGTCTATAGTAGAGGGCTGGTTAGTCAAACACAGGTAAGATTCCACATTATAATGTGTCTATAGTAGAGGGCTGGTTAGCCAAACATGGGTAAGATTCCACATTATAATGTGTCTATAGTAGAGGGCTGGTTAGTCAAACACATGTCAGATTCCACATTATAATGTGTCTATAGTAGAGGGCTGGTTAGCCAAACACATGTAATATTCCACATTATAATGTGTCTATAGTAGAGGGCTGGTTAGTCAAACACATGTAAGATTCCACATTATAATGTGTCTATAGTAGAGGGCTGGTTAGCCAAACATGGGTAAGATTCCACATTATAATGTGTCTATAGTAGAGGGCTGGTTAGTCAAACACATATTCCACATTATAATGTGTCTATAGTAGAGGGCTGGTTATATTCCACATTATAATGTGTCTATAGCTGGTTAGTCAAACACAGTAATATTCCACATTATAATGTGTCTATAGTAGAGGGCTGGTTAGCCAAACATGGGTAAGATTCCACATTATAATGTGTCTATAGTAGAGGGCTGGTTAGTCAAACACAGGTAATATTCCACATTATAATGTGTCTATAGTAGAGGGCTGGTTAGTCAAACACAGGTAAGATTCCACATTATAATGTGTCTATAGTAGAGGGCTGGTTTGTCAAACATGGGTAAGATTCCACATTATAATGTGTCTATAGTAGAGGGCTGGTTAGTCAAACACAGGTAATATTCCACATTATAATGTGTCTATAGTAGAGGGCTGGTTAGTCAAACACATGTAATATTCCACATTATAATGTGTCTATAGTAGTGGGCTGGTTAGCTAAACACATGTAATATTCCACATTATAATGTGTCTATAGTAGTGGGCTGGTTAGCTAAACACATGTAATATTCCACATTATAATGTGTCTATAGTAGAGGGATGGTTAGTACTGACATACTGAGATAGTAAACATAAACATAGCTCATAAACATAATATATACATATTGACATAGTAAACATAAACGTAGCTTATAAACATAATATATACATATTGAGGTAGTAAACATAAACATAGCATATAAACATAATATAGCCTATAGGTACTGTTTTTGCATTTGTTTTTGTAAACAGCCCGATTATATTATATATTTTGTATTAGTGAGTTGTGGGTATTGTGGTTCTGTCACGAGTGGTGAGTTTTGTTTCCACACGGTTCTATTTCATTGACGCACCACTTCCTACGTTTCTGTCACAGCTGTTAGCACTTTATCATTAAGGGGGCTATAAAGGGTTGCTAACCAGTAGTCACGGTGCTTAGCATTGTTCCACGTCACACGGAATTAGGCCGGTTACACACTGGAAGCGTCTTGCGAGCGTGGCGTTTCTCTTGCGTTTCAGAAGCGTGGCTGCTGCGTGTATTTTTCTGTGTCCTACACACCAGATGCGTGTCTGACGCGGCGCTGCTCCTGGGCATATAGCGCCGACAGATTCAAACTCTGAGAAGTGTTTACGTTGTTTTTGGAGCCTATCCTACCCTTAATATATAGGCTACATGTACACATATGTTACTATGGAAAATTAAAACATAAATATATAGCCTACTGATTTGATTAAAGCAAAACAACGTCGGCAGTATTGACTGCAAAATATGTTACAGAATATTTCGTTCTGTATGACAGGTGAAATATTTGAAAATCTTTTCTCTGACATTTTTTATTGCATTTCTACATTGATGTCAAAACCTAGAGACTTTCAAACATCACGATGTCATTTATTAATATGCATTCATGTCTAAATGACATATAAACATATTCCTTCCTATTCTATTTTGCCTGGAAACGCTTCCAACACGCTCGCGTCTCGCGTGAAAAATTGGCGTCTGTTCTATTTCTAGGAGGCACGCGTCTCAGGCGCGGCTCGAGACGCGCGTGAGACGCATATCTCACGCAGGCAGTGTGTAAGCTCTAACCTGATAACATGGGGGCCGAAATGAAAACGGACACCCCACGCGCCTGACACGCTCGCGAGACGCTTCCAGTGCGTAACCGGCCTTAGGGGTGAGTGTGTTTCGCTATTGGGGTTATTGGAATGTGTTTATTTAAGTCGCTATATGCGCATTTTCATTTCAGTACCACAGCCTAGTGTTTTTCGCCGTTTACGGTTTGTTTTTCTTTTGTCGTGCAATAAAACCTGGTTAAATGGATTACCACGACTCTGCGTATGGCTTCCACCACACTACGCCGTTCTGTTTGTGACAGAATGCTAAGCCCTAAAAGCAGAAGCCCGCAGAGCCGGACGGTGAGTGGATTCCTCGGAGGCAAGCTATAGCGCTCCGAGGTATGAAGCTCACCGTCACCCCACGGAGCAGCAGGAGCAGTGCTACACCTGGCAGGGTGATTGGGGGTCCGACTCCCTCTCATCGGATGATGATGAGGCGGTCTACGAGCGAGTGGAGGACTCCCTGGAAGACGCCCTGCTATGGGATCCCGTCCTCAGTCGACTAGTCCCGGTAACATCAGACATCGGCTGGGGCGGGCAGAAGAGGATACCAGGGCTAGCCACAACGGGTTCACGGTCCCACAAAGAACTGGTCAGGGGAGCACCCCAAAGGCCGCCCAATAAAAATGTTGGGGGAGTGCTAGAGGGGTGTTCTGGGGGGGCCGTGAAGGAGAACCTACGCGGTGGACCCAGCCAGAAGTTGGCGCCAAAACACCATCCAAGCCCGGTGCTAAGAGGTAAGCGCCGGGTGGAGCCATCTGTGGGTCCAGCGCCACCCACGTTTCTGGAGCCTCAGAAAACGCTGCCCACTGCTCCGGGCTGCAACCAGGGCCCCTTTTTCAAGATGGCGGTAGGTGAGACAGGTGTCCCAGATAGCAGGTGACTCGGAGCCGGATCCGTCTCTAAACCGGCAAATCCGCGTTACAGTCACCTCCTGGGACCCAGAGTGCAGGTGACTCGGAGCCGGATCTGTGTCTTAACCAGCAAATCCGCGTTACATTCACCTCCGGGACCCAGACTACAGGTGACTCGGAGCCGGATCTGTGTCTTAACCAGCAAATCCGCGTTACATTCACCTCCGGGACCCAGAGTGCAGGTGACTCGGAGCCGGATCTGTGTCTTAACCAGCAAATCCGCGTTACATTCACCTCCGGGACCCAGACTACAGGTGACTCGGAGCCGGATCTGTGTCTTAACCAGCAAATCCGCGTTACATTCACCTCCGGGACCCAGACTACAGGTGACTCGGAGCCGGATCTGTGTCTTAACCAGCAAATCCGCGTTACATTCACCTCCGGGACCCAGACTACAGGTGACTCGGAGCCGGATCTGTGTCTTAACCAGCAAATCCGCGTTACATTCACCTCCGGGACCCAGACTACAGGTGACTCGGAGCCGGATCTGTGTCTTAACCAGCAAATCCGCGTTACATTCACCTCCGGGACCCAGACTACAGGTGACTCGGAGCCGGATCCGTCTCTAAACCGGCAAATCCGCGTTACATTCACCTCCTGGGACCCAGACTACAGGTGACTCGGAGCCGGATCCGTGTCTAACCCGGCAAATCCTCGTTACAGTCACCTTGGCCCAGTGCTGGTCCGGATGATTAAAGCGGATCCGTGCCGGTATTGGCCCGTTGTGCCAAAAGACACCGGCCCAGGTCCGTTGCGCGGATCTGTCCCAGAACTTACGAATGGTCTGGGCCAGATGATTTTTGCTATGTGGGGTGCTTGTAGCTCTCTTACTGTATGCTTTAATATCAAACCTTTGTGTAAATTCAACGGATAGCATTGAAGGTTATCTAAATAGGAAAAATATTTCCTCCAGAAGCCTAGGAGTTGAAATCCATATCAGTGAAAGTTCGCAAACAACGGGCTCAGGCTACAAACATTTCGGCTTTGGAAGGGGTGTAATTCATACTTGTGTATGGGCTAAGTCTCCACACACTGGGCCAAAACGTAAAACCTGGGCAGTGAGCAAACGCCAAAATAACAAAAGGTTGATTATCTACCTTTACTTATTGTTATCTGGAGACATACATCAACACCCTGGTCCAGAGACTGTATGGTAGAGAAAATGAGTGAAATACACGAGTCGAACGGATTACCTTTTCAGATGGTTTATTTTCATTAATATTGCTTCACAACCCCACAGCAATATGCCCTCTCGCATTGGACCAGCGCTAGTCGAAGCCAGGAAGAGACAGTTCCATGGCCTCAACCGCTTTAATACCCCAACTTTAGACCAGTCAGAAACATCGACACATCCCCCAGTTCACCCCCAATGACCAATCGATATGTTCCTAGTCATTCTTATCAGTTAACCCCACCCAGGCAGGATCCAATATCACACCTCTGTCGAACCTTTTGTCAAGGCCCATTGGAATGTATGGGGGAGGGGTGTCACAGGAGATGTCTGTTCCTTCTCCTAAGTTCACCAAAATACCTTGTGTGTTTATAACTAATTATACTAAAATTATATGAAGTTTAACAGATATATACCCAAATATAAACAAATACTGTAACAACCGAATCATGTAAGCAAACTACTTTTCTAAACATGTATATGAACTGAAAATCCACCACAACTGATACCTGGGATACCTGGTGCCGAGGCGGACGAGTATGCGGCTGCAGGGTGCTAATGAGGATACAACACCCAATACCAACAGACACCAGACGCTGGAGGGGATGAGGACGGGACGGCTACGGTCAGCTGAGTCAAGTGCGCACGGAGAACATGCAACTCGGACGGGACTGCTACCCGGGAGAGGTGAGGAGGCGGCACACTGTGTCTGGAGACACAAGTAGCGTCGGCTACTAAATCGCTGCCCAAGGCCACTACCGTGAGAAGTAACAATTTTGACTTTACTGAGGAACAAATATACATTTTTGCATCGAAGGGCTTGCACTGTTTTCATGTAAACATTCGTAGCTTACTGCCAAAGATCACGGAGGTACGTGAGCTGGCCAGGAAAATCAATGCAAGTATACTATGTTTTTCTGAAACATGGTTAGAGTCTTATGTCACTGACTCCAAAGTTGAAATAGAAAACTTTGTTATCGTTCGAAAAGACCGAAACAGACAAGGGGGTGGGGTCTGCATATATGTGAGGGCTGATATAGATTTCAATTTAAGACCTGGACAATGTTAACCTTGAAACTGTGTGGATTGATATTTTACTTCCAAAGAGCAAACCAATATTATGTGGGGTTGTTTATAGACCTCCAAATCAAAATGCCTTTATCCATACCTTGGAATGTGTTAGCGCAGGCTGTCATGATTTTCTAAACCAGGAAGTCATTTTAATGGCAGATAATAATATTGATGTTTTGAATACAGAAGGACCACTATATAATGGTTTTGTGATTTCCTGAAGATGCATGGTTTAACCCAATTAATTAGTGTTCCAACCAGAATAACTGAACATAGCCAAACTGCTATTGACCACATCATTGTATCTGACACAAGTGCCATCCTACAAAGTGGTGTCATTGTGTATGGAATTAGTGATAATTTTTTAACCTACTGTACCAGGAAAATTAAGAGACTGTGAAGAGCAGAAGTTTTAAAGGGTATAAGGTAAATAACTTTCAGGACATACTCAATAATACCAATTGGAGTGAAATTACCAACATTGGTGTCGTTAATACAGCATGGGACTGTTTTCAATCTATCTTCCTGAAAATACTTGATAAGATAGCCCCATTAAAAGAGAACAGGATTAAACAAAGATCACAGCCTTGGATAAATAATGAGATTTTGGACACCATCTACTTGAGGGATAAAACATTAAGTGAGTTTAAAAGAACCAAAGTGTCTGCTTTTTTAAAAGAATTTAAGGTTTTTAGAAATAAGGTTCAGCGAATGGTGGATGAGGCGAAAAAAGACTTTTTTATGTCTAAAATTGATGAGCATAAAAAGGATCCCAAAAAATATGGGCAATGCTTAGGACTTTGGGAACAAAAGAGAACCCTACGCAAAACCTAGGTAAAATAATAGATATAAATGGGTCCAAATTTTATGATAAAAAAGTGGTGGCAGATAGTTTTAATAGTTTCTTCACAACAATTGCAAGTAATCTGGTGCAGAAGCTTCCATCTACGTCAGGTGTTTTTAGTGATCCACAGAGAGTGCATAAGTTCTATGAAAAAAATGTCCAGCCAAACACTTTTTATTTCAAACAAGTAACGGAGGATCTGGTATTAAAAAAACTCAAAGGCCTAAATCCTTCCAAGGCTAGATAACATCCCGGCTAGATTTGCTGTGCTGCTGTAAGAATCACTCCTGTTATAACTTATCTTATTAATCTATCCAACGCAAATAACCAATTTGAACAATTAAACCTTTGTTTAAAAAGGGGCCAAGATCTGATCCTGGAAATGTCCGTCCGTATCTATCTTGTGTTCAATATCAAAAAATGTGGTAAGGATCATTTATGAGCAAATAGACAGATTTTTTGTGGAAAATAATCTTTTATTTGATTTCCAGGCTTTAGAAAAGCACATTCTACTGATACCTGTTTGCTTTATCTTACAGACTTTATTAGGAAAGAGGTAGACAGGGGAAATTATTGTGGCATGGTGTTAATAGACCTTCAAAAGGCCTTTGATACGGTTCAGTATGATGTCCTTTTGACTGAACTAAAAGCCCTGGGATTTTCTCCTGCATCTCGGCAGTGGGTGAGGTCATACCTGGTGGGCAGAAAACAGGTGGTAGATGTTGAAGGGACCTTGTCCTTGCCACTAAAATTAATGTGTGGAGTACCCCAAGGGAGTATTTTAGGTCCTCTCCTTTTTTTACTATATGTCAATGATATGTCGTCAGCTATAGACTGTAATCTGTTTTTATTTGCAGATGATTCCGCTATTCTAGTCTCTCATGAAGACAAATCAGAGGTGGAAAGGCGGCTTAGCTATGAACTCCTTAACCTGAGTGCTTGGCTAACAGACAACAAGCTGTCTCTCCATCTTGGCAAAACAGTGTCAATTCTTTTGGGGTCCAGACAAAAACTGAAAAAGTCTATGGGGTTTAGGGTATTTGCAGATAATGTTGAAATAACAGCCAGGGAAGCAGTTACTTACTTGGGCTGTATACTGGATAACAAACTAACAGGGGAGGCTATGGCCCGGAAAATCATCTCAAAAGTAAGACAAAGGACTAAGTTCCTGGCAGGAATATCCAGCGTCTTAGATAGTAAAACCTTAAAAACCCTGGCCGATGCGCTTGTTCAATGCCATCTTGACTATGCCTGTACATCTTGGTACACTGGCATTACTAAAGGCCTCAAAGACAAGCTACAGATCTGTCAAAATAAACTAATCAGAGTGATCCTTAAATTACACCCTAGAACTCATCTTCTTCCTGACCATTTCTCCAGTCTTAAGTGGCTCAGAGTGGAGGAGAGGGCTTCTCAACTTAAACTGTGCTTAGTTTATAAGTATAATATAAGTTTATAAGAAATAATCTGGTACCCAAGTATTTAAGTGATTATTTTTCAAACATTAGTCATACGCACTGTTACTCCACTAGGGGGAGCTCCACAGATTACAGGCCCTGCCGTTTTAAGAGCAGTTTGGGAAAGTACTCCTTCCTATACTCTGCAGCGGTTTTGTGGAATGGCTTACCTTCTAATCTTAAACAGTTGAGATCTGCCTACTATCATTTTAAATCTTTAGTAAAAAAAATAACTTGCAAGTAGTACGAACATTATAATGTATGTCTGTGTATCTGCTTGTCTGTTTTATTTTAGCCCTTTCTTGGTCTTTGTATTCTGTGTTATTTGTTTTATTTGTCTGTCCTCAATGTTTTTAGTCCATGTACTGTTTTTCCTCTTCCATCTTAAGGACCACAATGGAAACAAGCCTTTGGGCTTTTTGTGTTTTTATTCTTTTGAACTACATGTTGATTGTTGTTGTTCAATAAAGTTTTCAATCAATCAAGAGCCCTGGAGCTGCAGTCACACATCCAGCGCCATCCTATGGATGACCCCTTCCAGCCACCAACCTCCAGGACCCAGAGGCCACCTAAAGGCCTGGAGGACCCGTCTCCAGAGGTGGCTAAATGGTGGGGGGTGTGGTTCACACTGCCAGCTCTAAACTATGAGGAGGCAGATCTGGGTTTCCCCCTTCCACCTCAGCAAGAGGCGCTGGAGTCATTCCCTCCCCTTCAGCGTGAATGTCTGGACCGGCCTGTCGAGGACCCCTTCCAGTCACCAACCTCCAGGACCCAGAGGCCACCTAAAGGCCTGGAGGACCTGTCTCCAGAGGTGGCTAAATGGTGGGGGGTGTGGTTCACACTGCCAGGACCGGGCACAGACTACGAAACATCAGAACCACCTCAGCGTGAGTTTCCGGAGTGTCCCCTCACCACGCCAGTGCCCGTGATGGCCGCCGCTGTGCCAGACAAGATGGCGATCGTGACGCCGCACAAGATGGCGGTCGCGACGCCGCACAAGATGGCGGCCGCTCTGCCGCACAAGATGGCGGCCGCTCTGCCGCACAAGATGGCGGCCGCTCTGCCGCACAAGATGGCGGCCGCTCTGCCGCACAAGATGGCGGCCGCTCTGCCGCACAAGATGGCTGTCGGGCCACCAAGGCCTATTAAGGACTGGACCAAGGCCTATTAAGCTGCCCAAAGTTTCCCCATTGACTTACTATGGTGAAGGACGGCCCATGGAATGCATGTGTTTCTCCTACACTCTCAGAATTAAAGGTACAGAAAAGTAAAAAAAAGTACAAATGCTCGTCGCTGGGGCAGTACCGCCAAGGGGAACAAACAAACAAAGAAGTACTTCTACAGTTTGTACCTTTTGAGAGACAATTTGGTACCTTAGCAATACATTCAGGTGGCCGTGCCGGAGGACACGGTTCAGGTGGCCGTGCCGGAGGACACGGTTCAGGTGACCGTGCCGGAGGACACGGTTCAGGTGGTCGGGGAACCGGCTTTGGCCCGGCAACAGTCCTTGGCCCGGAAACAGTCCTTGGCCCGGGAACTGGCTCGGCAGTACCGCCAAGGGGAACAAACAAACAAAGAAGTACTTCTACAGTTTGTACCTTTTGAGAGACAATTTGGTACCTTAGCAATACATTTGTACCTTAATCCACTGGTACAAAAAGGTACTCCATTAGATGGTACCAATTTGTTCTCGTTAGGTGTACCACCCCAGCGACGAAGCCATTGTACCTATAAAGTGGCAAAAATGTCCTTGATAAATAGAAAAGAATGAGAGCAAATGAAAGCAGGAGTGATGATATTACTGCGCCGAGTCAAAGTACTCTCAAGTGCTATTCCGCCATACATTAGAGTTATCTATTTTACCTGCTTAGAAAAGCACCACGTTTTATTTTGTGTCACCATACTTTGTCGTGCAACTGTATTTAAATAGGGAAAACATGGAGGTGTTTGGCAGCTTTTAACTTCATCTCTGTTTGGATCCTAATGAATGAACTGGGCTAAGCTAATGCTATCAGTGTCGCCGCGCGCCAGAGCGATCAAGTGCACGCACTGAGACAAGAAAGGTATCAACTCATCTTAGTTAAGGGAATAACATAGTTTAATATTTTAAAAAAACGGTGGAGTGTTCCTTTAAAAAAAGATTAGTTGATTAACAAGTGCTAAAATATTTGTACAATCTGAAGGTGTAATTTTTAACTATTCTTACACAGTATTTCATTGCCACAAATACAGATCTCCAGGTACCTAATCTGCATGTGTAACGATCTGCCCTTGGCAGATGTCCGGAAGCAGACCCAAGTGCAGAGAATCCTTTTAAATGTATTTATTATGTCCAGGACAGGCAAAACAGGCACCAGAACTGGAAACTTAACAAGACACAGAAACAAAACATCAGAACAGAAACAGATCACATCCCCTCACCAAAGACAAAACTACCCAGCACAGGTAAACATTGACACAAAAGATTCCTACAAACACATAACGAAATAACCAGCCTAGGAATAAACACAGACACGAAACATTCCTACACACAAAGAACTAACAATCATAGAATTAACACAGACCAGAAACAGAAACCACGTACCTTAACAAGACAATGATCCGACAAACACACAGGAAAACAGGGAAGACTAAATACTAAACATAACGAGGACTAACAAGCAACAGGTGAGAAAAAGGGCGGGAAAATTAAGGTAATAGGGGAAATTAAGGTACCAGGATGAAACACTATGAACACCCACAAGATGGAGACAAACAAGCACACCACGACACAGGAACACACGGGAACACCCGTGAACCATGACAGTACCCCCCCCTCAAGGCGCGGCTCCAGAAGCGCCAAAAAAAATAAACTAAAACCCAGACTACGAATTGCAGCGGGGAGGCGGCAGAGGAGGTGGGGTGGGATGGAGGTGAGAAACAAAAAACCTGGAACGGGGACAGAGTCAAGGGAATAGTGCAGTCACTCCGGGGGCAAGCGGAGGCCTAGAGGACAGTGCCAGCAAGACACAGAGTCAGGAGGCCGGACCGGAGAGGGCGGAGCAGAGACCCGGCCGGGCGGATGCGGGTCAGGAGGCCGTAACGGCTGAGGCGGGGCAGAGGACAGGACGGGCGGATGCGGGTCAGGAGGCCGGACAGGCGTAGGCGGAGCAGAGGTCCGGAAGGACGGATGAGGGTCAGGAGGCCGGACAGGCAAGGACAGCTCGGGCGACCGGACAGGCAAGGACGGCGGGTCAGGTGGTCTACCCGGCGGGAGCGGGTCAGGAGGTCTACCCGGCGGGAGCGGGTCAGGAGGTCGACCCGGAGGATGCAGGTCAGAAGGCAGATCAGGAGGGTGCAGGTCTGGAGGCCGGACAGGAGGGTGCAGGTCTGGAGGCCGGACAGGAGGGTGCAGGTCTGGAGGCCGGACAGGAGGGTGCAGGTCTGGAGGCCGGACAGGCGGGTGCAGGTCTGGAGGCCGGACAGGCGGGTGCAGGTCTGGAGGCCGGACAGGCGGGTGCAGGTCTGGAGGCCGGACAGGCGGGTGCAGGTCTGGAGGCCGGACAGGCGGGTGCAGGTCTGGAGGTCGACCAGGCGGGTGCAGGTCTGGAGGTCGACCAGGCCGGTGCAGGTCAGGAGGTCGACCAGGCAGAGACGGGTCAGGAGGCAGTGCCGGAGGAGACGGGTCAGGAGGCAGTGCCGGAGGAGACGGGTCAGGAGGCAGTGCCGGAGGAGACGGGTCAGGAGGCAGTGCCGGAGGAGACGGGTCAGGAGGCAGTGCCGGAGGAGACGGGTCAGGAGGCAGTGCCGGAGGAGACGGGTCAGGAGGCAGTGCCGGAGGAGACGGGTCAGGAGGCAGTGCCGGAGGAGACGGGTCAGGAGGCAGTGCCGGAGGAGACGGGTCAGGAGGCAGGGCCGGAGGAGACGGGTCAGGAGGCAGGGCCGGAGGAGACGGGTCAGGAGGCAGGGCCGGAGGAGACGGGTCAGGAGGCAGGGCCGGAGGAGACGGGTCAGGAGGCAGGCCCGGAGGAGACGGGTCAGGAGGCAGGGCCGGAGGAGACGGGTCAGGAGGCAGGGCCGGAGGAGACGGGTCAGGAGGCAGGCCCGGAGGAGACGGGTCAGGAGGCAGGGCCGGAGGAGACGGGTCAGGAGGCAGGGCCGGAGGAGACGGGTCAGGAGGCAGGGCCGGAGGAGACGGGTCAGGAGGCAGGGCCGGAGGAGACGGGTCAGGAGGCAGGCCCGGAGGACACGGTTCAGGTGGCCGTGCCGGAGGACACGGTTCAGGTGGCCGTGCCGGAGGACACGGTTCAGGTGGCCGTGCCGGAGGACACGGTTCAGGTGGCCGTGCCGGAGGACACGGTTCAGGTGGCCGTGCCGGAGGACACGGTTCAGGTGGCCGTTCCGGAGGACACGGTTCAGGTGGTCGGGGAACCGGCTTTGGCCCGGCAACAGTCCTTGGCCCGGAAACAGTCCTTGGCCCGGGAACTGGCTCGGCCAGGATGACGGCCTCGGGCATTGGACGGGGCTCGAAAACAGGACGGGGCTCGAGGACAGGACGGGGGACCGGACTGGAGTCAGGCAGGGGGACCGGACTGGAGTCAGGCAGGGGGACAGGACTGGAGTCAGGCAGGGGGACAGGACTGGAGTCAGGCAGGGGGACAGGACTGGAGTCAGGCAGGGGGACAGGACTGGAGTCAGGCAGGGGGACAGGACTGGAGTCAGGCAGGGGGACAGGACTGGAGTCAGGCAGGGGGACAGGACTGGAGTCAGGCAGGGGGACAGGACTGGAGTCAGGCAGGGGGACAGGAGTGAGCTCGGGGTCTGGAGTGAGCTCGGGGTCTGGAGTGAGCTCGGGGTCTGGAGTGAGCTCGGGGTCTGGAGTGAGCTCTGGGGCTGGAGTGAGCTCTGGGGGTGGAGTGAGCTTTGGGGGTGGAGTGAGCTCGGGGGCCGGCTCAGGCAAGGACACCGGAGGGAGCTCAGAGACCGAACGCAGGTGTGGTGCACGGCGGAGAAGCTGTGACCTCAGGTAGTCCAGAAGCTTCGGGTAGAGATCTTCCTGATCATTCCTCCACCTGAAGAACTCGCCGTGCCACCACCTCCTCTCGTCGACCATCACCGCCTCCTCTTGTACCCAGGCCAGAAAATCCGCAAACACCCCCAGGTCCTCCCGTAGAGCCCTCTCCAAGGCCGGGGGGTTCGTTGGCGGCGGCACAGTCCTGAGAGACACCGGATAGACCGGTCCCTGGGGGATATTGAGTGTCGCCATGGCAGCCATCTTAATTTGCGGGGCGGCAGCCATCTTAATTTGCGGGGCGGCAGCCATCATGTGCTGCGGGGCGGCAGCCATCTCGTGCTGCGGGGCGGCAGCCATCTCGTGCTGCGGGGCGGCAGCCATCTCGTGCTGCGGGGCGGCAGCCATCTCGTGCTGCGTGGCGGCAGCCATCTCGTGCTGCGTGGCGGCAGCCATCTCGTGCTGCGTGGCGGCAGCCATCTCGTGCGGCGTGGCGGCAGCCATCTCGTGCTGCGGGGCGGCAGCCATCTCGTGCTGCGTGGCGGCAGCCATCTCGTGCGGCGTGGCGGCAGCCATCTCGTGCTGTGGGGAAGACTCGAGACCCAGCTGGATGTAGAATTCCCGGCTGAGTCTCTCAATCTCGTCCTCCTCCTCCGAATCCTCCCAGTATTCCTCCTCCGATTCGGCGCCGAGAGACTCTCTCCACTCTCTCAATGCCTTGCAGTCCGCCAGCAGCCACCTCGTCGGTTGGGCGGATGGTCGTGGAGGCAGGGGAGGTCCGCGCCGTATCGCGCACCGGCGAAAACATACGGGGAATTCAGGGACTTGTTCCATCTCGGACAAGCAGACGTTCGTTCTCCGCTGGGTCAGAATTTATGGTCGGGTCATTCTGTAACGATCTGCCCTTGGCAGATGTCCGGAAGCAGACCCAAGTGCAGAGAATCCTTTTCAATGTATTTATTATGTCAAGGACAGGCAAAACAGGCACCAGAACTGGAAACTTAACAAGACACAGAAACAAAACATCAGAACAGAAACAGATCACATCCCCTCACCAAAGACAAAACTAACCAGCACAGGAAAACATTGACACAAAAGATTCCTACAAACACATAACGAAATAACCAGCCTAGGAATAAACACAGACACGAAACATTCCTACACACAAAGAACTAACAATAATAGAATTAACACAGACCAGAAACAGAAACCACGTACCTTAACAAGACAATGACCCGACAAACACACAGGAAAACAGGGAAGACTAAATACTAAACGAGGACTAACAAGCAACAGGTGAGAAAAAGGGCGGGAAAATTAAGGTAATAGGGGAAATTAAGGTACCAGGATGAAACACTATGAACACCCACAAGATGGAGACAAACAAGCACACCAGGACACAGGAACACACGGGAACACCCGTGAACCATGACAGCATGCGTGTAGGTTTCAGATCACCCTTTATCCTTCCCCTCCAATTTTTTTCAAACTATTCTTACACACAGTATTTCATTGCCACAAAGATATCACCATCAACTGTATATATATATCAAGGGCATTAAAATCTAGCTCTGCCCCAGGCTGTATCACAGTCCATTCCTGGTCAAATTTGACTGAATAAGCATAAAAGTGCTGGCTAAAATATATATATATATTAGGGCTGTCAAAAATAGCGCGTTAACGACGTTAATTAGTTGTTTGTTGTTAATTACGTAAATTTTTTTAACGCATTTCACGCATGCGCAATGTGACAAATTATTCAGGTCAGGAAAGTGGTTGGAAGCTAGAGGCGAGATGGAGCAAGGTGAGCAAAGTGGGCCTATTGACGGATTCAAATATAAAAAGAAAGACGATGGTACAGTTAACAAGTACAAGGTTATTTGCAAGATTTGTAATAAGGAGTTTCAATTTCACCGGAGCTGTTCAAGCTTGAGGTACCATGTCAACGCAAAACATGCGTTTGCTGGGCCGTCAGGTTCAGCAAGTGGTTTGCGCCAGACCACGCTGAATGTTCGCAGGCCATTAACAAAATCAACCTCAGATAATTTGACCAACACAATAGCAAAATGGATTGCAAAGAATTGTAGACCCATTAGCATTGTTGAAGACTCAGGTTTCCTTGATGTTTTGCAAGTGGCGTCTCAAGACTCATCCTATAAGCCACCGTCGAGAGCCACAGTTATGACGAAAATCCACGAGCTCTATGAAAACGAAAAAGAAAAAAGGAAAGAGGTCTTGGCTCAAGCAAATCACATCGCCCTGACAGGAGACCATTGGACATCAGTGAGTAACAACAATTACCTCGGAGTAACTGCACATTTTATCAGTGATACGTGGGAACTGAAGTCTTTTGCGCTGACTATATTAAAAACTGAGGAGCGTCATTTTGCGGAGGCTTGTAAAGAACAGTTCCTGTCTGTTGCACGTGAGTGGTACATCGAGGGCAAGACGACAACCATTGGGACTGACAGTGCACGCAACATGGTTGCTGCAATTCGACTTACACGCTATGAACACATGAACTGTGTCGCTCACATGGTGCAGAGAAGTGTCACAGTGAGTCTTGCTGACAGCGGCTTTGTAAATGCTTTGGCTAAGGCTCCCAAAGTTGTCGGTCATTTTAAGCACAGCCCAGCAAATGCTGCGGAGCTTCAAGCACAACAAGTCAGCCTGGGAAAGAGGCAAGAGCCATTGATCCAGGATGTTCCAACACGTTGGAATTCGACGCTGGAAATGGTCAAGCGCTTGAGCAGAAATAAAGAGGGTGTCATCGCAGCCCTGGACAATCAGTAGCACAAACTTGTTTTGCCGACGGCAGCAGAGTGGGATAAACTACAGAGGCTGGAGACACTTCTAGAGCCATGCAGGTAAACCAGTCTGTAACTTATCAAATAACGGCAGCAGAGTGGGATAAACTGCAGAGGCTGGAGACACTTCTAGAGCCATGCAGGTAAATCAGTCTGTAACTTATCAAATAACGGCAGCAGAGTGGGATAAACTGCAGAGGCTGGAGACACTTCTAGAGCCATGCAGGTAAATCAGTCTGTAACTTATCAAATAACGGCAGCAGAGTGGGATAAACTGCAGAGGCTGGAGACACTTCTAGAGCCATGCAGGTAAATCAGTCTGTAACTTATCAAATAACGGCAGCAGAGTGGGATAAACTGCAGAGGCTGGAGACACTTCTAGAGCCATGCAGGTAAATCAGTCTGTAACTTATCAAATAACGGCAGCAGAGTGGGATAAACTACAGAGGCTGGAGACACTTCTAGAGCCATGCAGGTAAACCAGTCTGTAACTTATCAAATAACGGCAGCAGAGTGGGATAAACTGCAGAGGCTGGAGACACTTCTAGAGCCATGCAGGTAAACCAGTCTGTAACTTATCAAATAACGGCAGCAGAGTGGGATAAACTGCAGAGGCTGGAGACACTTCTAGAGCCATGCAGGTAAACCAGTCTGTAACTTATCAAATAACGGCAGCAGAGTGGGATAAACTGCAGAGGCTGGAGACACTTCTAGAGCCATGCAGGTAAATCAGTCTGTAACTTATCAAATAACGGCAGCAGAGTGGGATAAACTGCAGAGGCTGGAGACACTTCTAGAGCCATGCAGGTAAATCAGTCTGTAACTTATCAAATAACGGCAGCAGAGTGGGATAAACTGCAGAGGCTGGAGACACTTCTAGAGCCATGCAGGTAAATCAGTCTGTAACTTATCAAATAACGGCAGCAGAGTGGGATAAACTGCAGAGGCTGGAGACACTTCTAGAGCCATGCAGGGAAACCAGTCTGTAACTTATCAAATAACATTGCTTTGATTATTTTCTGGAATGAATTAAACCAAGTCAAATATTAATAACATGTATGCGATAAAAATGATAATAATAATAATAATAATAACCACAGTTCTAATAATAACCACAGTTCTAATAATAACCACAGTTCTAATAATAACCACAGTTCTGATAATAACCACAGTTGTAATAATAACCACAGTTGTAATAATAACCACAGTTCTAATAATAACCACAGTTCTAATAATAACCACAGTTCTGATAATAACCACAGTTCTGATAATAACCACAGTTCTAATAATAACCACAGTTCTAATAATAACCACAGTTCTAATAATAACCACAGTTGTAATAATAACCACAGTTGTAATAATAACCACAGTTGTAATAATAACCACAGTTCTGATAATAACCACAGTTGTAATAATAACCACAGTTGTAATAATAACCACAGTTCTGATAATAACCACAGTTGTAATAATAACCACAGTTCTGATAATAACCACAGTTCTAATAATAACCACAGTTGTAATAATAACCACAGTTGTAATAATAACCACAGTTGTAATAATAACCACAGTTGTAATAATAACCACAGTTCTAATAATAACCACAGTTCTAATAATAACCACAGTTCTGATAATAACCACAGTTCTAATAATAACCACAGTTCTGATAATAACCACAGTTCTAATAATAACCACAGTTCTAATAATAACCACAGTTCTAATAATAACCACAGTTGTAATAATAACCACAGTTCTAATAATAACCACAGTTCTGATAATAACCACAGTTGTAATAATAACCACAGTTGTAATAATAACCACAGTTCTAATAATAACCACAGTTCTAATAATAACCACAGTTCTGATAATAACCACAGTTCTGATAATAACCACAGTTCTAATAATAACCACAGTTCTAATAATAACCACAGTTCTAATAATAACCACAGTTGTAATAATAACCACAGTTGTAATAATAACCACAGTTGTAATAATAACCACAGTTCTGATAATAACCACAGTTGTAATAATAACCACAGTTGTAATAATAACCACAGTTCTGATAATAACCACAGTTCTGATAATAACCACAGTTCTAATAATAACCACAGTTCTAATAATAACCACAGTTCTAATAATAACCACAGTTCTAATAATAACCACAGTTGTAATAATAACCACAGTTGTAATAATAACCACAGTTGTAATAATAACCACAGTTCTAATAATAACCACAGTTCTAATAATAACCACAGTTCTGATAATAACCACAGTTCTAATAATAACCACAGTTCTGATAATAACCACAGTTCTGATAATAACCACAGTTCTGATAATAACCACAGTTCTGATAATAACCACAGTTCTAATAATAACCACAGTTCTGATAATAACCACAGTTCTGATAATAACCACAGTTCTGATAATAACCACAGTTCTGATAATAACCACAGTTCTGATAATAACCACAGTTCTAATAATAACCACAGTTCTAATAATAACCACAGTTCTAATAATAACCACAGTTCTGATAATAACCACAGTTCTGATAATAACCACAGTTCTAATAATACACTGTCTCTGTGTGCATGTGTGTGTGTGTGTGCGTAGGTATGTAACTGAGCTCCTGGGTGGAGAGGCCTATGTCTTCTGTCCTGTGGTACTACCTTCTCTCTGTCACTTGCGTCTCAAGATGGAAGCCTGTGGTGAGGACCATGCATATGTGGTGAGATTCAAGACCAAGTTCAAGGAGGACCTAGCATCCCGTCAAGAAAAGCTCAACAATGCATGGCTCCAGATTGCTACAGTTTTGGATCCTCGTTTCAAAGACTTGAAATGCCTGCCCAAGACAGACAGGGAAGAGGTGTGGACCACACTTGAAGGGGTAGCTGCAACAAGAATCTCCCAGAAGGTCTTCACAGACACATGATGATGGGCCACCCAGGAAGAAAATCAGCCTTCTGCAAATGGGCTCAGATTCAGAATCAGTAGATGAAGAGGTCCAACCTGCCATACAGAGGTACAGAGCAGAGCCCACCATTAAATTGGAGGACTGCCCCTTGAGGTGGTGGGCATCTCATTCAGGAGCCCATGAGAAGCTGGCCTCAATAGCTCACAAATATCTAGCCACTCCTGCAACCACTGTTCCCTGTGAACGACTTTTCTCAGTTGCAGGTCACATTGTGAACAAGAAAAGGTCAGCTTTACTTTCAGAAAATGTGAACAAGTTAGTTTGCCTTCAGCAACTGGCTGAAAGATGATGAAGCTCAGTAGATTTGAAAGGTGATGTTCAAACAAAAAGACCAGTTCAGTGCAACATGTTATAGTAGTTAGCAACGGGATTTTTGAGTAACTGGATTAAAGAATGGAGGAAAAGTTAAGATTGTTCTTTGGTTTGATTTAAAAGTTTTATTGAAAATGTGGTAGGCCACTGTTATGATTTGACTACATTTATTGCTTTCTGTTTAATTGAATACTGTTAAATTGCACATCCTGTTTAAGAGGAATGCCAAAGAGGAAGCGATGGGACATTACAAAGACAAATATTATGGTGTGTAGTATGTTTCAGCTTGATTTAAACCACCATTATTTGGCTGTGTTAATAAACAGACATAATATGAAAATGATGTATCTGTGTCCTGTTATTTATCTTTTGGCATTTCAGAAAAAATGGTTAGGATTCGGGTGTAATTGCAAATAGTGATTAATCCTGATTAATCCACTGAAAATTCTGATTAATTTGATTAAAGATTTTAATCATTTGACAGCCCTAATATATATATAAAATATCAGTTTTCCACAAACCCACGTAGTGTCCACATTAAAAATGTATTTCACTTGGAAAAAAAGAGGAATTCTCTCACCATGCAACACATCCAAATCAAAAACATCTTGTGTGGCATACTTGACATTGTTAACGGTTACTTCTGAAACACGTTGAATAACTTTGTCTTCACTAAAAGAAACATAAGTAAAATATTGATCTAGAGAACACTGGAGCGTACGTGGTAAGGAACAAAATGGAGTGCTAGTACTGCTTCTTGGTACCTTCTCAAAATATGAAATTGTTTGAAGAAAACTCAGAGTGGAAGCTATATTAATGAAATTACGACAATTACTTGCAATATTCTTAAAATGCCTCCTTTTTGTAGTAGTCTTTCAGACAACTGTACCGGCTTATTTGCTCTATCATTTTGACCTATTGTCATCCTCTGTAGCTCTTCGTTTACCTCTTGTATGCTAATATGTTTCTCTTTATGAGCTTGGCACAGGACAAGTTTCAAAACTAAAGGTATGACACCCTCTAACATGTCATGCATTATGTCTGGAGGTAATGACTTAGTAACATCAAAATAAGGAAGCACATTAAATGGACAACTACACTGTACCACATATGTTACTCTACTGTCAGGATTTTGCTGGATACATTCCAGGTGATACTGGTGAACGTCAGATGTTCTTAAAACATAACTATCTTCCTGAAATGTCTCTTTTATATCTGTATATGTTCCCATACAATGTCTACAAACTCTTCCTGAGTTAAATGACCTACTGAATCCTCCAATCATGAGAGCTGAAAGGTTATCACCTGAAATGGTAGCTAGGGCTGCATGGACATTCTGCTCAACCCCACCAACAGTGAGGGTGAACCCATCTGTTGAGAGCACTTTAAGATCATCTAGCAGTGGCTTCTAAGCCACACTCCTTTAAAGAGGAATAACGCAGCAGTAATGCTAAATGAATATGCTTCACTTGAGACCTGTACCTTCCATGTACATTACCTACAGTGTAGTAGAAGGCGCACAGTTTGTGTTTTGTTTTCTTTGAACCCAAAGGATTTACTACCTCAAATTCATCCTCATAAAAATGCAGTCGTAATGCATTTGGATATTCTCTAAAGAAAGGACGCTCTTTATAGTACAATCCATCACAAAAGTCAGTTAAGACCTGTTCATCTTCAATATTTACAGAGAATATTGACGCTTTTCCACTACAAAGAACCAGCTCGACTCGACTTTGCCCGACTCGGCTCCGCTCGATTTCGCTCCGTTCTCCATTGCAGATAGTACCTGCGCAATAGTACCCGGTCGTCATAGCGACGCGGCAGGAAACTGCTGTGACGTAATCTTCTACGCGACGCGGCGACACACAGGCTGTGTGCGTCCGAAATCGCGTACGATGTTGAGTATGTACTAGATTTAAATAAGAACGTACTTTGCGACCGTTAAAAAAGTACGTTCTATATAGTATGAATCCGGGTAGTATGAATGGAGTCCGGACGTACTACATGCGACGTGTTAGAATTTTCTACTTGACAATGGAGGAAATCGAGTGTATGCTGTGTTTGATCCGCGAGATGTGGCTGTTTCTCACAGTGTATTCTTTCGGTTTGCCATAGCATTCGTAATGGATAATATGTACAGCTCTCACGCAATCTCTGGCCAAACTATTGAAAAATGTTGGGATTAATCAGGATACTACATTTGGCGCGTGCAATGATGATGCAGTGAATAGTGACGATTCTCTGACCAATCAGCAGTCTGTCGTGTTTTCACGTCACATTTTAGTATCGCCTCAGCTCGCTCAGAACCTCGCCTGAGGTGGTACGAAAAAAAGTACCTGGAAGCAGGTACAGGTACAACTTTTACCCAGTGGAAAACGAAAAAAGCAGAGTCGAGTCGAGCTGAGGCGAGCTGGTTCTGTGTAGTGGAAAAGCGCCATTTGTCATCCCATACATCCTCATGGGAACAATATTTTTTTTTAAAACATCAGAAATGGGAACATAGGAGAAGCTACCTATTTTATGTCCTGTAGACCCTCTTAAAGTGTATTGAACTGGTTCAGTCAAGTCTAACATCGACTTACAGTATTCTTTCAATTTGAACTGAGAAGAGAACTCTTTTGA